>CM054155.1:1140355-1168812 GCA_028751875.1 Rapana venosa | reverse complement strand
ACGAGAAGGGTGTACAGGTGGAGACATTCACAGAGGTAGGAGGGTGCTGTTTTGTGGAGACATTTGTAACAGAGGGTACTGATCTTATAGTTTATTCTTTGTGGCACAGGCAGCCAGTGGAGAGATCGCAAGAGAGGGGTAATGTATGATGATCTGTTGTCTTGGAAGGTGGGTGGTGTGGAGCATCACACTACTGCAGCTCTGTTTCCCAGATTAAAACAAGAGAGTGATGCTCCGGGCACACAGCTGCAAGGTTCACCAATGGTCAGCTTCTGCATTTGCAGCCCTTTCCTTTTATATCGAGGATAATGGAATAAGCTCTTATGTGCTTTTTTACATCCAGTCCCCGTGTGCAGCCATGACGTCGGTTTATGGTTTCATCCCAAAGACTTTTGGGGAGGGAGTTTGTAGGGATCTTACCTTCAGGAGGGGAATCAATCCCCTCGCGTTGGCCTCTCGGCAGGGGCTCGACCCCGCGGTGTCAGATGGCGAGCTCAGTGCTCCGACCACGAGGCCACCGCCACTCCCATTTCCCAGATGTGATTCTTTATCCACATGGTGTCTTGACTGTCGAGTGCTATGGACAGTACCCTCTGTAGACATCCTTGTTTATATTTCCTCTGCCGCTGCCCTGGGGGTCAGGACAGGACAGAGGCGCTGTCCACGGCTTGCTGACTGTCTGCCTGCCCCTCCTCTGTCTGTCTGTCTGTCTGTCTCTCTGTCTGTCTCTCTGTCTGTCTCGTCTCTCTGTCTGTCTCTCTGTCTGTCCTGTCCTGTCCTCCATGTCTGTCTGTCTGTCTCTCTGTCTGTCTCGTCTCTCTGTCTGTCTGTCTCTCTGTCTGTATCTCTGTCTGTCTGTCTCTCTGTCTGTCTGTCTGTCTCTCTCTCTCTGTCTGTCTGTCTCTCTGTCTGTCTCTCTCTCTCTCTGTCTGTCTGTCTGTCTCTCTATCTGTCTGTCTATCTGTCTGTCTGTCTCTCTCTGTCTGTCTGTCTCTCTGTCTGTCTCTCTGTATGTCTGTCTCTCTGTTGTCTGTCTCTCTGTCTGTCTTTCTCTCTGTCTCTCTGTCTGTCTCTCTGTCTGTCTCTCTGTATGTCTGTCTCTCTGTCTGTCTGTCTGTCTCTCTGTCTGTCTGTCTCTCTGTCTGTCTGTCAGTCTGTCTGTCTGTCTGTCTCTCTGTCTGTCTCTCTCTCTGTCTGTCTCTCTGTCTGTCTCTCTGTCTGTCTCTCTGTCTCTCTGTCTGTCCTGTTTCTGTCTGTCTGTCTCTCTGTCTGTCTCTGTCTGTCTGTCTCTCTGTCTGTCTCTCTGTCTGTCTGTCTGTCTCTCTGTCTGTCTGTCTGTCTCTCTCTGTCTGTCTCTCTGTCTGTCTCACCTGCAGCTGTGTGGCCTGCTGTAGGACAGGGCTTTGAAGTTTCTGGACCTCCTTGACATGACAAGCCCTGACTTGACTGCTGTTTGCACACAATGCCTCAGTCGCCAGAGTTCAGCGCCACCCTTGCATGATTTAGAAAAACCTGCTATAGTTATATGACAGCTGAAAGAATGAAAGTGGGTTTGTGGTCTTGAGGTAACGCACCCTTTTGGAAAGCAAGAAGTTCGGTCCCTAACCTTGCCCCCATCTTCACAGCTGTGAGTGGTGGTTTAGGTGCCAGTCTTTCAGATAAGAGGGTAGACTGATGCCCCGTATGTAAGGCACATTTAGCACACGCCAAAAAAAGCCTACTTGAACAAGAGAGTTTGCCCCTTCCAAAATTCTGAAGGAAAACATAGTAATTTCGCTGTCGTAGGGAAACAAGCATACGTGCAGGCAGGAACATGCAGAAAATAAGTGGCGCTGCCTTTGTGGCGACTCGCTGCCTCCGGGTAGAGCAGCTCAAATTTCACGCAGAGAAATCTGTTGTGATAAAATGGCATTCAGTACCCTACACTATACTACAATACAGTACAACACAACACAACACAACAACAGCAGAACGTACTGTGGTTAGTAATTATTGCTCTAGCCAAAAGAGGAATGAACAAAGATAAAACACATATTATCGCCAAACCATAAGAAAGACAATACTAAAACAATGACAATGGGGATTGATTTACGCGGTGGTTTATTCAGACAAAAACCATGTGGTAAAGAAAGCCAGGAGAAGCAGCAAGAAGCCCTCAGCTCCCAGCGCCCTCCGCCATCAGCGCTGTTGTCATCAGCCACAAACAACACAACACAAACACCGCGCGTTCGGAAGACCCTGTACAGAGACAAGGAAATCCTACTTGCCCACACAAAATGTCTGAGACAATTGTGGATCCAGAATATTGATCGCAATACTGTCACTGTTCAAACACTGTTTTATGTCAACTGTATGGGCAGAGAGAAAGAGAGAGAGAGAGTATCAATATTTGCCTGAGGGGTGTCCTACCAAGCGGTCTATGTCACTTGCCAGGCCGGATGGTCAGGACACGTTCCCAATCGGTTAGAAGGCTCGCGCGCACACCAGTGGAGAGAGAGATGCAGGGCGAAAAAATGGCGCATTAAATTTGTTTCTTCATTAGCGTTTTTTTGGTTTACAGCTTGACACTTCAGTTAAGTGTGTTGTTGCTGTTGTTGTTGTTGTTGTTGTTCTTTGTTTTAACGTCCTTCCACTTTAAATGATAATTATTAAACGATAGGGAAAAGGATCATGAGGAAGGACGAAAAAGGGAGGGAAGTATGTGTATGAATAAGTATGTGCAAGTTCAAGTGCGTACATAGAAAGAGGAGAGAGACAGACAGAGAGAGAGACAGAGAGCGCGCATGTAAATGTGTGTGTGTGCTGAGGAAGAAGTTTTGTTTTTTTAAAACTCAGAGGGCAATAAAAATCACAACATTATTGAAATACCATAACTTGTATAACATAACTAATTTAACATAACTAGTAATTAATGTCACATTAACCGAATCATCACATAGCAGCTTAACGTGAATCAAAGGTAGATACCAACCAGACTGCTTTTAAAGAAACGAAAACTCTTTGAAAAGCGAATTTTATTCACAATATGCTCTAGGTAAAGGACCATTTGGGGGAGGATGGGCAATGCCTAAGTTTTGTGAACCCATAGTGGTGTTAATGAGCGCGCACAAGCAATGATTCACTGGATTTGTTCAACCACCAAATTGGGTGTGAAGGGGGAGTGTGTGGGGGTGTGGGGGGGGGGGGTGTTATTTTTGCCAAGCTATGCCTTGTGGAGTTGTCCACTTCATTGTTCCATTTAAGTTGATGGCCGTTAGTTGGAAACATAAGCATGCCGGTCATGATCATTCCCTTTGTCAAATTACATTTTTGTCAGCTTCAGTTTATTTTCTGACATCGATGTACCACCCCCCCCACCCTACCAACACACACCACACACACACACACACACACCACACACACACACACACACACACACACCACAAACATACCACACACACATACCAACACATACACACACACTACACAACACTAACACAATACACACACCATACCACACAAAACATACACACAAACTACACCAAATTACACACACCCCAAATACACCACAACAACACACAAATACACACACACACACACACATCCACACCACACACACACGCACACTCTTTGGGGAGCGGGGGATAGCCTGGTGGTTTTAGAGTGATGCATTCGTGATTGTGACCCGGGTCAAATCTCGTTCAAGAGGATTTTTCCTCTGGAGTTAACATCAGTGTCCAATCCACTCTCCCAAAAAGTCCTTCGGATGAGACTATAAACCGAGGCCCCGTGTGCGAACGCACGCAGAACATCTTGCGCACACGTTAAAACCCGTTCCGCTTTTCGTAGGAGTAGGCTATTGTTTGCCGGTGGGAACGGATGACAAAATTTTACAAAACCGCATACACACTGGGACTGGATGTTTTTAAAAAAAGCACACGAATGCTTATTCCATTATAAAAAAGTAAATACAAAGAAGTAGAGGAGAGCGTGTTTGGAAGGCGGATACAGGTGCCTGTGTGTTGGTGTCCTGCACTGGTCATTGCCGGCGGGGCCCCCCAAACCCTCCTGGGGCAGCACCACTCACAGGGAGCCCCTAACACGCCGCCCCCCCTTGCGGGGTGGGCCAAGGGGCAAAGCCATCTCTACCCTTCCCCAGGCCTAGTTACGCGCGAGTTTACCGCCAGTGCCTTTGTCTCCTTCGGGCTTGCCACCTCCTTTAGCAGAATTGAATAATCGCCCGTTAAAGATTCTGTTGATGTTCAAAGCGTTTGGTCAACTGCGGAAATTTACAAAAGCAATTCTTAAAAGCATGCAACCGAGGCTTCGCAGCATGTCCACGTTACGCTTGGGTGAAGTGTTTGTTTCAGACACAGGGACGGTCCAAACCCGTTTGGGACAGCTCATTAGAAACGGGATGGGGCAGGGTTTACTGCCCCAGAGGATGGGGTGTGGTTGGCGTTGTTAGGGACCTGACGTTGTAATACCACCGAGGTTTAGGTCGCGTTGGATGAGTCACAAAGGAATAGCAGCTGCTTTTGAATTTGCATGAAAGATTAAAAGGATCCGTTGCCGAAATGATCTGCAAGAGTGGACCTGTAGAAAATGGTCCCTTTTTTTTTCTTTTTTCTCCCCCTCTTTCCCCTTCGCCCTTAGCTTTCCCAAAGGCCAACTGCCCTAGGGCTGAGCAAATAAGAACTGTGAATCAATTCTAGATAGAGGGTCCTTAGGTGATCATAAAGATAGCTGTATTAATTTATTTCATGGTGGGGGAAGGTGGCCATACACCTCTCACTTTCTGTTGTTCCCCAGCGCCCCTGGTTTAACCCAGCTGATCCCCAGGCGCTGCGGCCAAACAGTATAGTGTGTTGGGGGAAACTTGATTCGTACCCTCTTCAGGGGGCTGGATCCAGGTGCCAGGTGAAAGGCCCTGACTGTAAGTTCCTCGGATACAGTTGGTACCTTACAGTCCCCTTGCAAGGCATCCTCTATGCAACATGCACTAGTCTGTTTCGCGGAGCAAGTGGGAGGGGTGGTGGGGTGGTGTTCTCCCTTGGTTTTGGGCCCTTCTACTAGTTTGCTATACTCCTGACGGTTCTAACTGGTGTTTTGTTATGTCTGGCAAGCCATGATTTTCTACATTTTTTGACAAGAAATAAGGATGGTTTGACATGAATCGATTGTTATTCTCCTTTCTTTTTTCTTTCTTTTTCTTATTTATCCACCTCTCTTCATTTTTTTCTTTTCTCCGCCCATGTTTTCTAATCGGGCGAGCGAAAGAGTTAACTACGCAGTGTTTCGGTGTTTAAAATTTTAAAGTGCTTTTTGGGGGGGGGGGGGGGGGGCTTTCAGCTTTCCTGGTCCTGCTGCCCACGCCCTCCTCTGCCCACCCATCAGTCTCTGTCGAAAAGGGTCAGCTCAAGACTTAAGAGCAGCTGCGGGGCACCATCCAGAAGGCCGCACTCGTTGATCCTTCTGATTTCAGTTTTTTAAACCCAAGGTAACACTAACCCTCTATGGAAGACTGTAGTGCGGAGCTGGGTTGAGTGAGATCCCACCTGGGTGCAACCCAACACTATGCCTTCTTTTTCCCAAAAATGAAATGCAAGGAAGAATGATGTGAACTTGGGTTTGGACCGGCAGGGCCTGTCAGAAATGTTAAGGTTTTTTATTGCATGAATAACAGTGTGAATGACAGAAGAGATGATAGGCATTGCTTTAAAACATGTGTAGGCTGTACACCCTTGCTTTCATAATATAACCGGCGTAGTGGCCCAAAGAGATACCCCCGGTGTTGGCAGGTCATTTAACCACATCTCAAACTCGCTTTTTAAGTAATGGCTGGGACTGTTGGGGTCCTGGTCTTGAATGATCCACACACTAAAAGGGCAGATCCCGTGAAAAGGATCGTGTTCTGGCAGTCCAAATTTACGACCCCAAAAATGTACCCAAGGTTAACCATTGCGGATGGCGGCTTTTTTCATATCTTGATCTTTAGTAAAAGAAAGTTCTTTGCCATCTTTCAAAGAATTGCGTAAAAAGGTGACTTTTTTGTTCATCAGTTTGAATGAACGGTTTTGCTAAAGTAAAACTCCAAAAGGTTTATTTAGTTTGAACATCTTTTAGAAAACTAAGGCTTTTATCACATAATTTTCCTTTTATGACGAAAGCGTGAGCACAGTGCTTGGTTACAAATGCGGGAAGTAACCAGCGTCATGCCCTTAATCCTCAACACTGCCACTAGCTGAAATGGTCCTTGTATTACATTTTTCTCAATTTAACGCCAAAAATTTTTTAGAAATAATCACCCGTGTTCCTTTTTCACATTTCCAAAACGGGCCAGAGCAGTGTAACATTCCAAGCGTCAGCTGTCATCACACCCTCAACACACGGCAAGCAGTGTAACATCAGCGTCAGCTGTCATCACACCCCAACACCGGCAGAGCAGTGTAAACCAGCGTCAGCTGTCATCACACCCTAAAACACACGGCAGAGCGGGTGTAACATCAGCGTCAGCTGTCATCACCCCTCAACACACGGCACAGCAGTGTAACATCAGCGTCAGCTGTCATCACATCAACACACGGCAGAGCAGTGTAACATCAGCGTCAGTTTGTCTCACATCCTCAACACAGGGCAGAGCAGTGTACATCAGGTCAGCTGTCATACATCAACAACGGCTGAGCAGTGTACATCAGCTCAGCTGTCTTTACATCAACACACGGACAGGTGTCATCAGGGGCATGCTGTCCCCATCTAAAAGGGGGGCAGCGGCGGTGTTCATCAGGGGTGTCATCACATCAGGGGCGTGTCATCGGGGGTCAGTGTTCATAAACATGACAGTCTTGTGTGGCAGTGGGGGTGTGTGCAGTCAGGGGTGGGGCAGTCAGGGGTTTTGGCAGTCAGGGGTGTGCAGTCGGGGTGTGTGTGCAGTTCAGGGGTGTGCAGTCGGGGTGTGGCAGTCGGGGGTGTGGGGCAGTCAGGGGTGTGCAGTCGGGGGGTGTGTGAAAGTCAGGGGGTGTGCAGTCGGGGTGTGTGGGGCAGTGGGGTGTGTGCAGTCGGGGGGTGGGGGCAGTCAGGGGTTTGTGAGTGGGTGTGAGTCGGGGGGGTGTGCAGTCAGTGTGTGTGTGCAGTAGGGTGTGCAGTCAGGGGTGTGTGGTGCAGTCAGGGTGTGCAGTCAGGGGGTGTGTGCAGTCAGGGGTGTGTGCAGTCAGGGTGTGTTTCGTGGTTTCAGTCAGGGTTGTGTTGCAGTCAGGGTTGTGTGTTCTCAGGGTGTGTGCAGTCGGGTGTGTTTTTGCATCGGGGTTGTGTTTGCAGTCAGGGGTTTTGTGTGTGCTCAGGGGTGTGCAGTCAGGGGGGTGTGCAGTCAGGGGTGTGTGCAGTCAGGGGTGCGTGCAGTCAGGGGTGTGCAGGTCAGGGGTGTGCGTCGGGGGTGTGCAGTCGGGGTGTGTGTGCAGTCAGGGTGTGTGTGTGCAGTCAGGGGTGTGTGCAGTCAGGGGTGTGCAGTCGGGGTGTGTGTGCAGTCAGGGGTGAGTGCAGTCAGGGGTGTGCAGTCAGGGGTGTGCAGTCAGGGGGTGTGCAGTCAGGGTTGGCAGTCGGGGTGTGTGTGCAGTCAGGGGTGAGTGCAGTCGGGGGTGTGCGTCAGGGTGTGCAGTCAGGGGTGTTTTGCAGTCAGGGGGTGTGCAGTCAGGGGTTGTGTGCAGTCAGGGGTGTTGCAGTCAGGGTGTGTGCATCAGGGTGTGTGTGTGCAGTCGGGGTGTGTGTGCAGTCAGGGGTGGTGGTGTGCAGTCGGGTGGTGTGCAGTCAGGGGTGTGTGCAGTCAGGGGGTGTGTGCAGTCAGGGGTGTGCAGTCAAGGGTGTGTGCCAGTCAGGGTGTGTGAAGTCAGGGGTGTGTGCAGTCAGGGGTTGCAGTCAGGGTGTGTGCAGTCAGGGGGTTGTGCAGCAGGGGTGTGCAGTCAGGGTGTGTGCAGTCAGGGTTGTGCGTCAGGTGTTGCAGTCAGGGTTGTGTGCAGTCAGGGGGTGTGTGCAGTCAGGGGTGTGTGCAGTCAGGGGGTGTGTGCAGGTCAGGGGTGGTGTGGGCAGTCAGGGTGTGTGCAGGCAGGGGTGTGCAGGCAGGGGTGTGCAGTCAGGGGTGTGTGCAGTCAGGGGTGTGCTGTCAGGGTGGGGTGGCTGGTGCTGGTCTTGTCCTCTGTCTCCACTGCTGAAGGGCTGGCTGGCTGGCTGGCTGGCTGGCTTGATCCTGTCTCCTGAATATTTCAGCCAAGATTTCTGCTGTGGCTTTGTACCTGTCTGCCTTCATTGCCTGCTTTCCTGTTGTGGGTTTGGTTTGTGGGGGGCTTTTCTCCTAGCGTTTTGGTTTCGCAATAGGTTGCAGTAGTGTGGTTGTTAAGGGATGTGTTTATTTATTTAATTCTTTTATTTCGAGGATAATGGAATAATCACTCATGTGCTTTTTTCATCCAGCCCCATTGTGTATGCAGTTTTATAAATTTTGTCATCCGTTCCCACCGGCACACAATGGCCTATTTTTCCGAAAAGCGGAACGGGTTTTAAATAATAATAATAATAATAATAAAAAATGGAATTTATATAGCAGTATATCTTGCAAAAACAAATCAAAGCGCTCGGTTTTAACGTTTGCGCAGATGTTCTGTGTGTGTGTGTGTTTGTGTGTGGTGTGTGTGGGGGTGTGTGTGTGTTGTGTTTGTTTTGTGTGTGTGGTGTGTGTGTGTGGGGTGTGGTGGTGTGTGTGTTGTGTGTGTGGTGTGTAGTGTGTGCACGTACGCGCACACTCGGTAAAGTTAATTATAATGTCGATTCCCACACACCACACCCACACACACACTCCACATACACACCCCCACACCCACACCCACAAACCCCATAACACCACCCCCACACACCCATACACACCACACCACCCACACACCACATACACAAACACACCCACACCCACCACACCACCCACACCAAACCCCCACACACCCCACCCCACCAACACCCACACCCCCCCACAACACACACACCACACCCACCACACCCACACACACAAATCCCACACCTAAACATACCCAAAACACCACATACACCCCACCCCCAAACACACACACCCCACCCCCCCACCCCCCCCCCACACCCCCCCACACCCCCCCACACACCTCCCCACCCCACCCACACACCAACACACACATCCACACACCACAAATACACACACACACCACACACCACACACCACACACACAACACACCACACCACACACCCACCCACCACACCCCCACACACACACACCCCCACCACACCCACCCACACACACACACACCCAACACATCACACACACACACACCCACAACCCCCACACCACACACACACACACATACACACACACACACACCACACACACCCACACACACCCCCGCACCCACACACACACCACAACAACATCCACACAACCTACACACACACAACCAAAACCACACACACACACACCCACACCAACACACACACCCACACACCACACACACCCCCCCACACCCCCCACACCCCCCACACCCCCACACACCTACACACACACACACACCCCCACCCCACCCACCCAAAACACACACACACACACCACACAACACACACACACCTACCACACACACCCACACACCCCACACACACACTCACACCCACACACCACATACCAACACCACACACACACACACCCCCACACACACACCCACCCACACACACCCCACACCACACACACACCACACACACACACACACACACACACACCATACACACACACCCACACACACACACACACATACACACCCCAACACACACACATACACACCCCCCACACCACCAAACACACACACACACACCCACACCACCCCCACACACACACAACCCCCACACACACACACAACACACTACACAACACACAACAGGCCCGCTAATGTGCTGTTGTCATGTTCACACACGGAAGTGTCAAATGGCCCAGGCCTTTTGCCGTTGCCAGAGCGTTCCTTGCAGGCCTGCCCAGCAGAGCAGAGAAACTGGTGGTGGGTGGTGTGGAGGGAGGTGTGGAGCCGCAGAGCAGAGGGAACTGGTGGTGGTGGTGTGGGGGGGGGTGTGGACCCGCAGAGCAGAGAAACTGGGTGGTGGTGGTGTGGAGTGGAGTGTGGAGCCCGCAGGAGAGCAGAGAAACTGGTGGTGGTGGTGTGGAGTGGAGGTGTGGAGCCAGCAGAGCAGAGAAACTGGTGTTGGTGGTGTGGAGTGGAGGTGTGGAGCCAGCAGAGCAGAGAAAGTGGTGTTGGTGGTGTGGAGTGGAGGTGTGGAGCCAGCAGAGCAGAGAAACTGGTGTTGGTGGAGTGGAGTGGAGGTGTGGTGCCAGCAGCCCGTCACACAGCCATTAGTCTACCTCCCTACCTCCCTACCTCCTCCCTCCTCCCTCCATCTGACAACTGTTCCACACCGCCACACATTAACTCCTCCATCCCCCCCCTTCCTCTCTCTCCCCTTTCCCGTACCCCCCCCCCCCCCCCCCCCTCCCCCCCTTCACTAACGCAACTACAAACTAAGTGCAAATATATGATATCGATCCCTTTGGCCCCAAAGGCAGGGGCGAGAGGCGCGCGGTATGTGTACACACACACCACCCCCACACACACACCACCCGCGTGTACAAACTAGTTGTATACCAAATGTGTGCAATGCTGGGTAGTTGTCTATGGGAAAGACTTAGAGTTATGACAGAGCGAAGACTCGTGCCTGCTCGCTCGCCTCTCTCTCCTTCTCCTCTCTCCACTCTCTCTCTCTCTCTCTCTTTTCTCTCTCTCTCTGGCCCTCAAAGTGTAAGGAAAAAGGTTTAGGAGTCCATAACCTATAAGGTCGTAGGGGAGCGAGGCGTCAGGACCTCACTTCTCTAGGGCCAGATTTGAGGGGCGCCCATCTTTTCCTCCTCCTCCTCTTTCCCTTTCCCCCGCTTAAGACAGGTACAAGTCTTAACTTATCATGTGTATTGTGGCAAAGGGCCGATGTCCCTTTTAAACCATTTGAGTTCTCTCTCTCTCTCTCTCTCTCGCTCTCTCTTCTTCTCTGAATTCTAAGGAGCGCAAGGTTTTCCCAAATTCCACAGTCCCTGGGGATGACCTAATGGGGCTCAAAGCGGGGTACAATATTTTATGCAGTTTCTCTCTTCTCTTGCTTTTTTCGCTTTTCCAGGATTTTTAAAAGGGTGGAGATTTCCCAAAGCACAATCGTGCTATGGTATTACCTTTACGTGTCATCCAAGAACGGTTTGATCTTTTCCTCAGAGCCCCAATCGTTCCCGATTTACCTTTCGATTCCCTACTCGTTCTGATTCTTTTCCATTTGAGCAACTCATCTATGGTAATTAACCTTACGATTTTCATACCACAGCGTTGATCTTTCCATCAGGCCACAAATCGTCCACTATGAGTAATTTCCTTCGATGTCCTACACAGAACTTTTTAATTTTCCATCGAGCCACAAATCGATACTATCAGTAATTACCTTCGTTTTTTTTTTACACAGACGTTTGATTTTTCTATCAAAACTACTTATAATCTTTGAGTTTAAATCATTTCTGGTTTTTTATCGTGTATAAGCATAAATTCCCTTTTTCCTTCTCTTAGAAGTGTGATTCACTTTTCTCTTCACTGTAATTTTGGCGTGTAATTTTTGGCCTAGTTCACAAGACTTCAAACTCTGGCTGAACAACTGATTTTCACTGCACTGTGCACCTCGACCTGCAGACCATGGATGGGAAACAAGACAGAAACCCAAAGCGGTCCCACAGGGAGCCTTGTGACGCCTCAGTTCAGGGGGAAGAACTGTGGTGTGAGGAGCATGGGGCTGACCGGTGCTGCAGTGCTGGAGCTGACGGAAGCCTCAGCTGACGCCGCCTTTGCCTCGTTCCGCAGGACAGCCAGGGTGCTGCATGACGCCGTCTGTGGCCACTGTGCTGTGCTGTGCTGTGCTGTGCTGTGCTGTGCTGTGCTGCTGCTGCTGAGACAGCCCTCACAGACCCAAGGAAGAGAAGTGGCGTTCATTGGGCTGGTGTTTACAAACATGCGTCATTTTTTCATCAGGTTGAGTGACGAACTCTAAAAGCTTGATAAAATTCCAGAAATGGATTCCTGTGAAAACTTCTCATCTGAACCGTTAAGACCTATTTCCTTTGTTACGGAGGCCTGTTGGGGGCTTACTTTTTTCCTTTCAAAAAAAAGTGGCTGGTTTGGAAGTGCGTCATGGTTGTTATGGGATGACTGTGGTTTGTTGTGCTCAAAGCTTCCTTTGACTGGAGCAGTAGACGAAGAGAAATTTAGAGGGAGTTGGTGGTTGTAACTTTTCAGATGTGCTGGCTGGGCTGGCTCTCTGATGTCTGGCCTTTGTTAAGCCTCAGGTTTGGGGGAAGGAAGGCAGAGGCGTTTCTTGGCTTGCTGTGCTGCGCTCTTTCTCAGAGTTCCTACTGCTTCATTCTTCAAGTCCTCAGTTCGTTTGGCCCCAGTTTAAATTTTTCAACAGTGATATGGTTTTTGTTTTTTCGTCATTTGTCAAGTCAAGTCAAGTCAAAATTTTTACTTCCAGATGGTTTCATTGAATAAGCAATGCCCTTTGCTTTTTTTCATCAAGCCTTTTATCTAAGAATTAAAATTCTTAATGATTATACTAAACACTACATTTATTGCTTTATTTACTATTAATTTTTAATTTGTTGTACGCACAACTGAAAAAATGTGTGTGTGCGCGTTTTGGTCATTATAACCTTGTTAGCACGCGCCCGCCGTTTTGCATTTACACGTGCATATAATTTGCGCTAGTTGACTGTGTCTCAGTTGGCTATGTCTGCTTATAGTTACCTCCGGCCCTATGCGTGTTCACACCGCTCAAGTGGCCGGTGTGGTTTCTAAAACACAACTGTTCAATCAAGGGAGAGGAGCCATTTTTTTTAGAGGGAGAGGCGAGGAGGCGGCCTGAATGTCCGCCACTGAAGCAGCGGTGTGTGTGTTTTGTGTTTTGTGTGTGTGTGTGTGTGTGTGAGAGATGAGTGATGAGTGATTCCCCTGAGTGTCCGCCTTTAATTCCCCCCCCTGCCGGCCTGCTGTTCCTGTTTCCGCTGTCTCCTCCCACATCGAGGACTGACTGTCCACCGGCTGTATTTTATTGAAGTGGGTCATGCCCTGTTAGCCAGGTTTTTAGGGCGGTCTTTGTTCCCTCTTTAGCTTTTCCTTGGATATTTTGGTTGGGGTTTTCTCTGGTGTGCTGCTTTCCCTTTGGGGTTTATGTTGTCTAGAAGTTGGGAAGTAGGTTTTTCAACCCTTCTGTTTTTGGGAAAATACCCGGAATTTGGTGCTTTCTTCGTCCAGTCCTCTGTGGATGCGTTTTTAAATTTTGTCTTTCCCTTCCCCGGGCACAATGTGTGTGTGTGTTGTGTGTGTGTGTGTGTTGTGTGTGTGTGTGTGTGTGTGGTGTTGTGTGTGTGAGAGAGAGTGAGAGAGAGGAGGAGAGTGGGTGAGAGAGAGATGAGAGGAGACAGAGACCTCAACTTGAATGTTTTAATGATGATAATGGATAAGCCGGGCTTCTTTACCAGGCCCTCATGAAACAAATTATATAACAGACTGTTTCTCCATCCAGTTGTGTGATTCAGACAGGAACCCCGGTCTCTCAGGTCACCCGGGTTTTTCTTGTATCACAGCTGGCTTTTAGTCTCCCCTCTCTTTTTCATTCTCTCTTCTCTCTTTTCTCTCTCTCTTCTCTCTCTCTCTCTCTTCTCTCTCTCTTCTTTTCTCTCTCTCTCCCTCTCTCCCCTCTCTCTCTCTCTCACGCCATTTGCCGTGTCTGTTACCCACATTCTTTTTTTCAAGACTGCATTTTTCTGTCTTTACCTCAGTGGCTTTGCAGGGGTTCAACCAGACCTGCACAAGAGTGGTGTGGAAGGCATCAATCAGCATATTACAAACTTCATGCCGCTTTCATTTACCCAACAATTTACCCTTTTCATAGGCCAATGCAGCTTTTACAGTTTAGCGGATAAAGCGCTACAAGCACTGGTCTTCCAGGCATTAGATGACAACCACCCCCTTCAAAAGCAGCAGCAGCAAAAAAAAAGCAACGAAAATAGCCACCAACAATAACACAGCAGTGACAACAACCGCACCGTGAAAAAATAACACCAACTAAACACCACCAACATAACAACGTGGCCCCCAGCACCAACAATAAATCAGTAAGCACTAGCATTAACAACAGCGCCAGCAATAACACAGAAAAATCTGCAATAATGCGCAGCGACAAACAGCAGTACCAGTATACCAACAGCACCAGCAGTAACAACGCACACCAAACAAAAGCCAGCAACATAACCACTTCGCCAGCAACAACAACAAACCGAAGACAGAAGTGAGGGGTAACAACATGAAGCACAGAAGTGAGGGGTAACAAAACGAAGCACAGAAGTGAGGGGTAAAAACACGAAGCACAGAAATTTAGGGTTTAAAAACACGAAGCCAGAGGTGAGGTGGTACAACACGAAGACAGAAGTGAGGGGTAACAAAAACCCAAGCACAGAGGTGAGGGGTAACAACCACGAAGCACAGAAGTGGGGGTAACAACACGACCCCCAGAATGAGGGCCAGGGTAACAACACGATGCACAGAGGTGAGGGGTAACAACATGAAGCACAGAAGTGAGGGGTAACAACACGAAGCACAGAGGTGAGGGGTAACAACACGAAGCACAGAAGTGAGGGGTAACAACACGACCCACAGAAGTGAGGGCCAGGGTAACAACACGAAGCACAGAGGTGAGGGGTAACAACACGACCCACAGAAGTGAGGGCCAGGGTAACAACACGAAGCACAGAAGTGAGGGGTAACAACACGACCCACAGAAGTGAGGGGTAACAACACGACCCACAGAGTGAGAGGGTAACCCAACACGACCCAAAAGAAGTGAGGGGTAACAACACGACCCAAGAGGTGGGGGTGTTTAGGGGGGTGGGCTGGCTGCTGACTGTTCTCTTCCCTTTAGGGCAGTGGAGGCTTTTAACCCTTGCGGGGCTGGCCTGGGGGTTGAACGCCTCCTCTGGGCTGGTGACAGTGAGGGCGCCTTTCTCCAGTCCCTTTCTCAGCGTCCAAGGGGCCCAAAAGGAGTTTTTTATCTATCTTCCTGGATTTGAAGATTAGACTGGGCTCGTCTTGAAAATTTACCGGGACACTTTGAACGGGGTCCCTGTGCAGAATGTCTTGCACAAAGCCCAAACCTTTAAACCGGGGTCCTGCGAGGTTGGAAAACCATGGGCACGTGATAGCTTGATCATTATCGATGTTAGTCTGGCGCCAAACCTTCAATACCATGTGGTATGCTTGAAGTGGTGTTGAGGGTTGTTTCAAAAAATGACAAGCACTTAGCATAGCAGCCCGCACCCTTATGTAAGGGAGAGAGGAGAGAGAGAGGAGAGGAGAGCAGAGGGAGAGGAGAGACGAGGAGAGAGAAGAGATCTTCGAAGTCAGAGTTGGTGGGCCCCGTGGCAATTCACAGTTCACCGTGATTTCTAAGGTCTGAGGGAGTCACAGTGCATGGTGATTTATCATTCTGGGTGACACCCGGGGTGTTCAGCTGGGATGGCGCTTGCAACAACATGCCCTGCCCAAAACTACCCAACGAGGACAAAAACAACACAACCCCTAACACAACAGCGTTTTCTAAAAGTGAGATTGTTTGTAAGCAGGACGGTTTCTTGGGCTGTTTGGGGGGGGAGGTGAGTGAAATGCCATCGATTGCCATCGATCGTTGGTTCCATTCCAGGGTGCTGTTGTAGTGCTGCTACGGAGTGTTCAGCTCGGGCTCTTACCCCATGGTCCTTCACCGGCTGGCATTCTTCTCTCCGCTTCTTCTCTTCTCTCCCTTTCTCTCCTCTCCCCTTCTTTCTCTTCCCTTCTTCCTCTTCTCTTCTCTTCCTTCTTTTCTCTTCTCTCTCTTCTCTTCTTCTCTTTCTTCTTCTCTTCCCTTCTTCTCTTCTCTCTCTTCCCTTCCTTCCTTCTTCCTTCTCTTCCCTCTCCCCTTCTTCTCTCCTCTTCTTTCTTCTTTCCCTTCCTTCCCTTCTTCTTTTTCCCTTTCTCTTTCTCCTCTTCCCTTTCTTCCCTTTTTTCTCTTCTATTCTCCTTCTTTTCTTCTTTTCTTCTCCTCTCTTTGCTCTTTCTCTTTCCTCCATTCTTTTCTTTCTTTGTCTTCTCTTGTTCTCCCTTCCTTCCTTCTCTTCTCTTCCCTTCCTTCCCTTCTATTCTCTTCTTTCCTGCGGGCTTTGTGGGGTTTGTTGCCTTTCTTTGTTGTTGTCATGCTCGCTTTCCTCTCTTTTTCTTTTCTTTCAGCTATTGGGGCTGCAGTCTTCTTCCCTTTTCATTCTGTCTGGTGTTCTGTCTGTTGTTTTTTTCTCCACTTCTTTTCTGTCCGTCTCTATTTTTTTTCCCTCTCACTTTCTGTTTTGCTCTCTCTGTTCTGTCTGTCTGTTGTTGTCTGTCTGTCTGTCTGTCTGTCTGTCTGTCTGTCTGTCTGTCTGTCTCTCTCTCTCTCTCCCCTCTCTCTCTCTCTCTCTCTCTCTCTCTCTCCCTCTCTCTCTCTGTATATTTCCGAACAGCTTTTTATCAACTGATCGATTAACCTGACAAAAGAATATATAAAATGATTTTCTGTGTTGATGTCATTCTTCCCCCCCCCCCCCCCCACTCTCTCTGTGTATATATATATGGGCGTGTATGGGCGTGTGTATACATACATACATACATACATCATACATACATACATACATACATACATACATACATACATACATACATCATACGTACATACATACATACATGCAGAAACACAGTCTGTCTGTCTCCTTATCAATTTTACATCTGTATGTCTGTGGGCAAGCTTACCTGCCTCATCCCCCTTTCATGTGTGCGTGTGTGTGTGTGTGTGTGTTTGTGTGTGTGTGTGTTTGTGTGTGTTTGTGTGTGATATGCATGCGTGAGTGCATGTGTACATTGTTTGTGTGTGTGTTTGTGTGTGTGTAATATGCATGCGTGAGTGCATGTGTACATTTGTGTGTGTGTGTGTGTGTGTGTGTGTGGTGTGTGTGTGTGTGTGTGTGTGTGTGTGTGTGTGTGTGTGTGTGTGTGTGTGTGTCTAAAATGAGAGGGTACAGACATAACCTGAATTCGGGTTTCTAAAACCTTGAAGAAGGCAGGCGCTGTTGACATCTGACCCCCCCCCCCCCCTCCCCCCCTCCCCTTCAGCCCAAAGCTTCCTCCTTCTCCCCCCTGGCTGCTGAGGAAGCAGGGATCTGCCATCGTCCTTAATGCTGGTTAGGAAACCGTGCTCTGCAGCCCCTGTGCTCGGACCCCAGGTTTGCTTCCTGGAGAGAAAACAACAACTGTGGTCAAGCCATACACGTTGTTTCTTTCTTGTGATGATAATTACTTGCCAGCACCCCTGCAGTCAGTCAGCCAGCACCCCTGCAGTCAGTCAGCCAGCACCCCTGCAGTCAGTCAGTCAGCACCCCTGCAGTCAGTCAGCCAGCACCCCTGCAGCCAGTCAGTCAGCACCCCTGCAGTCAGTCAGTCAGCACCCCTGCAGTCAGTCAGCCAGCACCCCTGCAGTCAGTCAGTCAGCACCCCTGCAGTCAGTCAGCACCCCTGCAGTCAGTCAGCACCCCTGCAGCCAGTCAGTCAGCACCCCTGCAGTCAGTCAGTCAGCACCCCTGCAGTCAGTCAGCACCCCTGCAGTCAGCCAGCACCCCTGCAGTCAGTCAGTCAGCACCCCTGCAGTCAGTCAGCACCCCTGCAGTCAGCCAGCACCCCTGCAGTCAGTCAGCCAGCACCCCAGTGACGTAGCTGTGCCAGGCGAGCTGACCAGGCTCCTCTGATTAACTGACTGTCCAGCCCTAGTGATGGCTGACGTGATGGCAGCAGCTCCGTGTTACTGTGTGCTAGTTATGGCTGACGTGATGGCAGCAGCTCCGTGTTACTGTGTGCTAGTGATGGCTGACGTGATGGCAGCAGCTCCGTGCTACTGTGTGCTAGTGATGGCTGACGTGATGGCAGCAGCTCCGTGTTACTGTGTGCTAGTGATGGCTGACGTGATGCAGGACCCCGGGTCAGCAAGTCAGGAGTGCAGCGCTCTAACCGCCAGGCCACCCCGCCCCCTGGAAACACTCTGCCTGACTGGGGCATGTCAGCCTCAGCTGCCCGCTTAACGTTCGTACAATCCTCCAACTCCCTGCAGGGATGACAGGAGAGAAAGACCTTGAAGTTGATAGTTGGTCTGTAGTTCTGACGACATTAATTTTCATCTTTTTTTTTTAGAAAGTAGTGATACCGCACTGACTGGAGGACATGTTTAAAGACGTCATGCGCGCACACATGTAAAATATTGCGCTTTGTTTTTACCATAGATCCAAAAATAGATTTTTTTTCGATTTTCCCACCCAGAAAGCCCGTACAACACTACTGACGTCTCTTGTCACTACTGACGTCTCTTGTCACTACTGACGTCTCTTGTCACTAGTAGTGACGTCTCTTGTCACTACTGACGTCTCTTGTCACTAGTAGTGACGTCTCTTGTCACTACTGACGTCTCTTGTCACTACTGACGTCTCTTGTCACTACTGACGTCTCTTGTCTCTTGTCACTACTGACGACATACTGGTTGTCCCAGTGAGACTGCTGAAATGTCGCGTGTCACGTGCATTTTTTTCTAGCAGTTTGACGTCAGTAGAGGTGGGTAAGAACTCGTGAGTGTATTACGTCATAACAGCCATTGTTTTAATCAATAAAGTTCTTTGCTTCAAGTCTTTCCTCAGTCGTTTGGCGAATTTGCCATCACTCTTTTACAGACTTATACAGTACCCACGGACTAGCTCACTCTTTCAGAGCTTGTATCGTGTATTGTCTGAGGTGTGGAGTGTGACAGTCAGGGTGCGTACAGTTAAAGAATGTGAGGTGTTGCCAGGGGCTCGTACAGCTTAAAGAAGTCTGGGGTTGGGGGGTGGTGACGGGGGCGCTACAGCATAAGAGTCTTAGGTGTTGAGTGTGACAAGGGGCGTACGCAGTTAAAGAAGTGTCTGAAGTGTGGACAGTCAGGGGCGTACAGTTTTAAAGATAGAGTGTGAGGGAGGACAGGGGGTACAGTTAAAGAAATCTGAGGTTGTTGACCGAGTCAGGGGGCGTACAGTTATAGAAGTTGAGGGTGTGGACAGGGGCGTACAGTTAAAGAAGTGTGAGGTTGTTACAGGGGCGTTACAGTTAAGAAGTATGAGGTGTGAGGGGTGTAAAAGGGGACCGTACTGTGTAAAGAAGTCTGAGGTGTGACCAGGGGGTACAGTTAAAGAAGTCAGGTGTGTGACCAGGGGCGTACAGTTAAAGAGCTCTGAGGGTGACAGGGGAGTACAGTTAAGAAGTCTGAAGTGTGAGGGTCGTGACAGGGGCGTACAGTTTAAAGAATGTTTGAAGTGTGAGGTGTGGTGAACAGTGGGCGTACCAGTTTACAGAGTCGAAGTGTGAGGTTGTTGTTTGTGACGGGGCGTACAGTTAGACAGACTGTCGAAGTGTGAGGTTGATAGACAGGGGCGCGTACAGTTAATGAGTCTGACACTTAGTGTGAGGTTGTGACAGGGGCGTACCGTTAAGAAGGTCTGAGGTGTGACAAGGAACGCTACAGTTAAAGAATCGGAGGTGTGACAGGACGTACAGTTAAAGAAGTCTGAGGTGTGAGGTTACAGGGGGTACAGTTAATGATTGTCTGAGGTTATTGTGACAGGGGCGTAGACAATTAAAGAAGTCTTAGGCTGAGACAGGGGCGCGTACAATTAAAGAAGTATGGGTTTGTGACAGGGGCGTACAATTTCAATGATATCTGGGTGTGAAAGGGGCGTACAGTTAAAGTTTAAAGAAATCTGAGGTGTGATAGGGGCGTACAGTTAAAGAAATCTGAGGTGTGATAGGGGGCGTTCAGTTAAAGAAGTCTGAGGTTGTTTGATAGGGGCGTTACAGTTAAAGAGTCTGAGGTGTGGTGTGACAGCAGGGAAGTTAAAAAGAAGCACTGCATTGTGGTGGTTGACTTGCCCAAGAACTCACTGTGGAGCCTCTGGGCACTTCATGGAAACTCTTAACGTTAGGAGTTTAATCTAGCAGAGCCCATCCTCCTCCAAGTTGTCATTGCTTGTGGGTGTGATGTGTTTTATGAAAGGCGGATAAGTTGCCAAAGTTTGCTTTTTTTCATGTAGGCATGCAAGATGCAAGGATGGGGGAACGGGACAGCTCCAGTTGGTCAGAGCACTCGCTTTCCCCAGCAAAGGTTAAGCAGCAATCGAGCATGGTTACCACTATGGCACTGGGTGACCCTTTGCACGTTCTTGCTTCCATACAGTTCCCCAGTTCACCCCAGCTGTAATTGGGTTACCTGCCCTCCTTTAGGGTCAAAACAGCAAGGGAGGGGAGATGGGCGCCGCCCTCCACTATGATGGCCTAGAGAAGGTTGAGATCTGTGCGCCTCACTCCCTCAACACACAGCGTTATGGACGAGGAACACCTTTACTTTTACGCTGTACATGTTAGAGGGTAGGCTGCTTTGTGCGTTTGTAAGGGGGACCTGGATGTCTGTGTTCATGCAAAGGACTGCAGGCAACGGAAACTGCACCTCGGTGCCTATCATGACCCGGTTCCTCAGTAGACAGCTAGGGTTCAAACCGGCCACATCCGTGACGATCAGGGTCAGTTTCACAGGTCACACTGTGATCTATGGTGTACCAACACCACAACGGCTTGCATTGTGTTGTGAAATAGCCATAGGAAACGTGAGGGAACAGTGAGGGTATGAGTGTCTGAGCCATTTGAAAACTGAACAGACAGTAGAGCAATGCTATAGAGATGATGAGAGAGAGAGAGTGAGAGGTTTTTGTATCGGAGAGAGATGATGAGATACGGAGACGATAGAGAGAGAGTAGAGTAGAGAGAGAGGAAGGGAAGCCGTGTTGTGTTTGTGTCTGAAGGGAGGGGAGGGGGGTCCTGTCTGTCTGTCTGTCTGTCTGTGTCTGCTGTCTGTCTGCTGTCTGTCTGTCTGTCTGCAGTGAGGACAGGGAAGCTGTGTTTTGATGTGTGGGCTGATGGTGAGGGGGGCCCTGTCTGTCTGGTCTGGTCTGTCTGCTGTCTGTCTGTCTGTATGCTGTGAGGACAGGGAAGCTGTGGTTGTAGCGTGTGAAGGGAGGGGGGCCCTGTCTGTCTGTCTGTCTGTCTGTCTGTCTGTCTATCTGTCTGTATGCTGTGAGGACAGGGAAGCCTGTTGTGTGTGCTGAAGGGGGTGGCCCTGTCTGTCTGCTGTCTGTCTGTCTGTCTGCTGTCTGTCTGTCTGTCTTGCTGGAGGACAGGAAGCTGTGTTGTGTGTGTTGAAGCAGGGTTGGCCCTGTTCTGTCCTGCTGTCTCAGTCCACAGAGCGAGTTCACAGAGGGCGGGTCCAGGACCACCTTCTGGCTGGGGGAGCACACAGCCCAGATCATCACCCAGGCCGGCGCCAGCCCCCGCCAGGGATTGGTTCACACTCTACTGATAGACGGCAACATCGTGCCTGAGTAGCCAATGGCTGCAGCCCTCCTTTATCCCGCTAGCCAACTGCTGCAGGCGTTATATGTTTCAATGCTGCGACCGACCAATGAACGAGAAGCGTTTTTTCTCTTCTTTTAAAAGCACCTTTTCTTGTTTGAGATTTTACCATTGATTTTTTCCAGTTTAATTCTTCTCCAGAAGTGTCAGTTTGTGCGTGGTTAGACATTTATTTTACTTATTTAAAATTCGTTTGATTTATACGAGGCCCTGTTGGGGTATTAACCAGCCTTCATGCTATTGCTGAACATAAAGCTATTTTACATGCCATTTTGTTTTTGAATTTGTGTTGATTTGTTTGTTTGTTATGAAGATATGTTAAACTTGTTTGTGAATAACTTTTTAGTGTTATGTTTATCTTCATTTATAAGACAGCGCTAACTGTGTTGCTCATCAGAGGAGTTTCAAAATCCGTTGAGAGGAATTTATATAGGGAATTTTCCCTATAAAAAAACCAACTTTAGCCAAAAAGGGAGAAGTAGTTTGTGCATATGTTTGTAGAGGGACTGAACATGACAGGGACAGATTGAGGAAAGAGCTCAAGAAAACCTTGTGTGTGTTGTTTGTGTGTGTGTGTGTGTGTGGTGTGTGTGTGTGTGTGTGTGTGTGTGTGTGTGTGTGTTGGGTGTGTGTGTGTCGTGAGTGTGTGTTGAGTGAGTGTGTGTGAGTGAGTGTCTGTGGAGTGTGTGTCTGTGAGTGTGAGTGTGAGTGTGTGTGTTGTGAGTATGTGAGTGTGTGTGATGTGGTGAGTGTGTGTGTGTGTGTATATTCTGTGTGTAGTGAGTGTGTGTGTGGTGATGTGTGTATGTGGCTGTGTTGGTGTGAGTGTGTGTGTGTGAGTGTGGGTGTGTGTGTGTGTGTTGTGTGTGTGTGGCTGTGTGCGTGTGTGAGTGTTGCGTGTCTTTATGTTCTGAGTGTGTGTGTGTGTTGTGTGTTGGGAGTGTGTGTAGATGAAAGTTGCAATAGTTGTGTACTTTCTCTTTATCTCTATTTAATGCTGTTTATTTTCTTTTTATTGTTTCTTCTTTTTGTCTGACGTAGTGTCTGCTTTTCCTTACATTTTAATAACTATTTCTTATGTTGCTTTGAAAAAATTACATCATTTGTTGTTTCGCTGGTTTGAAACACAAACACTGTTTATTAAAGTAATTTGTTTTTGGTTTATGTCAGAAGTGTTTGGATTAAATGTTAGATAAAGTATGAAGAGACAGACAGAGAGAGGGACAATGACGACTGGAAGACAGGACGTAAGAACAACAGCGAGAGGTAGCAATATGTGATGGGGGGGGGGGGGGGGACAAGAGATATAAATACTAAAGTGTCCTGTTTTTTTTCCCCAAAAAAAAAAATTGCTAACACAAACTGAGTTATTTCCAGATCTCCACAGGCAATAAAGGTGCCAGACCATTATGGGGAGCTGTCTGGTGCTTTCAACAGAATAGTTATGAAGGGAAGAAGGGGACACAAAGCACACTGACCTGTCAGTTGGCCGTGATTGAAGGATAGAAGGACACAAGGTACATGGACTGTCGTTGGCCGTGATGAAGAAAAGAAGGGGACACAAGGCACACTGACCTGTCAGTTGGCTCCGTGATGAAGAAAGAAGGAGGGCACAGGCACACTGACCTGTCAGTTGGCCGTGATGAAGAAAGGAAGGGGAACACGGCACACTGACTGTCAGTTGGCCGTGTGATGAAAGATAAGAAGGGGACACAAGGCACACTGACCTCGTAGTTGGCCGTGATGAAGAAAGAAGAGGGACACAAGGCACAACTGACCTGTCAGTTGGCCGTGTGATGAAGAAAGGTAGGAGACACAGGCACACTGACCTGTCAGTTGGCCGTGATGAAGAAAGAAGGGGCACAAGGCACAACTGACCTGTCAGTTGGCACACCTGGGTGTGTGTTAGCTTCTCTATGCTCAGCCCAGCAATATAACTGCAGATGTTCTGCAGCATTGTCATCAGATACCAAGTCTGCTTTACGTGTTGTCTCCATGGATTACAGTAATTGTACAGTTAAGCTCAACATTTTTGCTGTCGTTTTTACATCACCTCATTTATATTTTTTTCTCATTTTTTGTTTTTGTTTGTCCATTTTCTTGACAGTATTGTTGTACCTGTAAATTAAATTCTAACACACACCTCACAGAGATTTTACTGTCTGCTTTTCTTTCTTTGTATGGTTATTGGATCTTATTTATTGGCTAGTATTTCATAGTGTATCAGGGGCATGCAGTAATGTGTACGTAGACTGTCTGTGATATCTCATTACTGTCAAAAAGTTACCGCTTTATCTAAGAACTGAGTATTGCAGAAAATGAAAGGAGGGGAGATCATTACGTATTTTGTCACTTTTTATTGCCTCTATTGGTGTCATATTTTTGTAATTCTCTCCCCTCTTCTCTTGCAATCCCATTAATTTTACGAAAATGTCTGTGTGTGTTTATGTGGACTTTTGAAACGAATCATTGCTTTTGTGCTGGTTTTCTCATAGATTTATAAAGGCCTTGAATTCTTTTCTTTCAAAGTGTTTTTTCTTCATTGTATGAGATTTGCCTTTTCTTTTCAAACTGTTGAAACTTTTTTTTTAAAAACTGCACCATTTCATTCTTATTTTGTGTGACCTATTTATTTAGTGTTTCCATTCACCACAAGTTAGTGTGTTACTGGTGTTTTCGTCTGCTATACTTCGTCCGCCTGCTGACCCACCTCAGAGAGAGCCTTTCTTCTGCCTTTCCAGTCTTAGCCTTGACCCAGTGTGTTATGGAGTCCTGTGGGTTCAAAGATCGTTCGTATTTTCGAGAGGTTTTAAAAATACATATCTTTGTTCATCATCATATACTGTTGCAATGTCTACTGTTTTTGTTTGTTGGGTGGGTTGTGGGGTTTTTTGGAGGGGAGGGGGGGTGGGCGTGTGGTCGGTGGTGGTTATGTGTCACAGTTTGTACTGTTCTGTACTGTCTTGCCCTGTTCTGTACTGTACTGCACTGTACTGTCTGTACTGTACTGTACTGTACTCACTGTACTGTACTGTACGTCCTGTACTGTTCCTGTACTGTACTGTACTGTCCTGTTACTGTACTGTCTTACTGTCTCTGTTACAATGTCCTGTCTGTACTGTTACTGTCTGTACTGTTCTGCACCTGTACTGTACTCTGCACCTTGTACTGTACTGTTACTGTTCCTGTCTGTTATCTGTCCTGTACTGTACTGTACTGTACTGTACTGTACTGTTCCTGTTACTGTACCTTATGTCCTGTCCTGTACTGTCCTGTACTGTACTGTACTGTCCTGTAATGCTTTGTCTTGTCTCCATGCACAATGACTGGAGGGAGAGGGAAGGAGGGGGGGGGCATGACTGACCAGAAGCCTGGAGGACAAGGCTACAGTCCAGCGGAAGAGCAAACATCAACCAGCTGACCTTGGTGTTGATAGAGCGAGCCACCAGTGCAAACATCCTCAACTGTAGGATCTACCCATAGAGGGGGCAAATGGGAGAAGTGGGTGTATGGCTAATGGGTGGGGAAGTCAGGAGAGAGAGAGAGAGAAGGAGAGAGATGAGATGAGTAGAGAGGAGAGAAGGAGACGAGAGGAGAGTGCACTTTTTATTAGGAAAGAATAAACAAATATCCTATTATTTCATCAGCCTCAGTTTGAATACAGTAAGAGAGAGAGAGAGAGTGTGTTTGTGTGTGAGTATATGATTCATGTTGTGTCAACATCCATATTAATATTTGCCTGTTCTGTTTGTCAGGACAAAATCTCAATATCCGTTACACCCCTACATCCAGGCTTGGAAATAGAAAGATTTTTTCTGATGATAGGACAAATCTCTCTCGCTCACTTTCTCTCTCTCTTCTCTATCCTCTCTCTCTCTCTCTCTCCTTTCTTGTAACAATATTATAGATTACATTTATTTTTGGATTATCATTACTTTATTTTATTTTATATTTTACGTTTACTTGAAGTTGTTAATCTGTTTATTAAGGACAGTCTCTTCAGGCAAGGGTCCCGGATGAAAAAAAAGTATGTCGATACTCTCTGTAATCTTGGGGAAATAAATGTTTCAATCAATCAATTATATTATCTTATTTAATCAGTTCATTCACTCTCTCTAATGTTCTACTCAGCACACTGTACGTTTAACTGATTTGCTGTCAACAATGCAATAGAAAGCAGTGAAGAGACGAGGTTGATTCTTTGTTTTCAGGGAGAGGAGTTGATGGGAATGAAGGGCGAACGGCGATAGCGCGATATTGACACACCTTTGTGTGCTGTAGGTTAATGTGAGGGGCGGGGGTGGTAGTGGGTAGTGGAGGGGGTGTTAAAAGCGGAGAGGGTGCTTGCCCGTTGTATTGTTGTGGTTAAGTTCCCTAATTGTCCTTGTGCTTTGTTTTCAAGTTGGCGGCTCGGTCATTTAAGTTGCTCAGGTTTCTTTTTGGTTTTCTTAGAAGGTTGTTGTTCCAGCACCCCCCCCCCCCCTGCCGCCCCTCCCCCCCCCCCCCCCCACCATCCCATTTTTATTTTTATCTCTCTTCCCCCCTCCCCCCCCCCCCCCCCCACCGCCCTCTCTTCTCTCTCTCTCCTTCGCTCTCTTCTCTCTCTCTCTTCTCTCCCTCTCCCTCTCTCTCTTCTCTCTCTCTATCTCTTCTTTCTGCTCCTTCTCTCTGCCCTCTACCTTCAGGCGAATGCTATAAACAGGGGGTCCTGAGTGTCGAACAACACGCAGAACATGTTGCACACACGTTATAAACCTGTGCCGCTTTTCGGATGTGTAGGTTATTTGTACCGGTCGGGAAACGGATAATGACAAACATAAAAAAAAATACAAAAACCACTATGCACACGGGGGATTGTGGATGTATACAATGAAGACTGGTTTGCATTCTTTGGAGTCAATACTGACGTTTTTTTGCAGTAGAAAAAAAAAAAAAAAATAATGTGTATGTCTTATTCGATAAAACGAAAGAATACTGATTTGCATTATTAACACTTTTTGCTTATGTTGATGATCATCTTCACCATCGTCATCTATCTTATATTATTTGATTATCAACTCATCATCGTCGTCATCATTATCATAACTATCATTATTATTATTGTTATTTATTATCATTATTATTATCTTATTATTATCATAATCATTCTTCTTTCACCTCCCCTCCTTCATTCTCCCACCCCCTCCCCATCTTTTTTCAGCTTGTTGTCAGTGGTGTGTTTATCATGTTTGTGTTCTTGTTTTGTTATGTGTTTTTTTTTAAAAAAGGTATGATGCTCAACAGCTCTCCAAGCCCAGCTCCAGGGTCCAGCAGTTCCTCCCTTTCCGACTCCCCAAGCAGCTCGAGGAGTCCTTGCTGGTGCAACACCACGGAGAGGAGGAGTAGTTCTCCGTTAAGGAGTGCTATCCAGGTCGTTTGTCTTTCTTCAGGGTTGTACTATGCAACTATTGTAGAGATTTTTTGGGTGTATTTTTTTGGTTGGTTTTCTTCATCTGATTGATGAATAAAAAAAAAATTCTAATGGAATTTCAAGAATAGTGGCTCTTTTTTTTTCGATTTCCTTGTTATCTGTTAGGTGTCGTTCCGTTTCTCCTGTTACTTGTCTGGGGCTTCTGCTGTCTCCAAACTCTGTTTTCTGTTTCTCTGTGTTTGTCTGTCTGTTGTATGTCTGTCTGCCTTTTTCTGTCTCTGTGTGTTGGTCTTCTCCACCACTTTGGTTCTTTATGTTCACCTCTGTTTAGAAATGAAAATTTTGCTTCGCTTTGTATCTAATTTTGCTCTCTCTCCCTCTACTCTCTCTACTCTCTCTCTCTCTTCTATCTCTCTCTCTTCTCTCTCTCTCCTCCTATTTCGCTCTCTCTCTTCGCGCTCTCTCTTCTCTCTCGCGCTCTCTCTCTCTCTCTCTCTCTCTTCTTCTCGTCTCTCTCTCGCTCGCTCTCTTCTCGCTCTCTCTCTTCTCTCTCTCTCTCTCTCTCCTCTCATGTCTCTCTCTCTCTCTCTCTCTCGATCTTCTCTCGCTCTCATCTCTTCTGCTCGCTCTCTCTCTACTCTCTCTCTCTCTCTCGCTCTCTCTTATCTGCTCTCTCTCTATCCCTGCTCTCTCTCTCTCTCTCTCTCTCGCTCTCTCTGCTCGCTCTCTCTCTCTCGCTTCTTCTCTCTCTCTCCTCTCTCTCTCTCTCTATCTCTCTCTCGCGCTCTCTTCTCTTCGCGTTCTCCTCTCTCTCTCGCTCTCTCTCTCTCTCCTCTCTCTCTCTCTCTCTCTCTCTTCTCGCGCTCTCTACTATTCTCTGCTTCTCTCTCTCTCTCTCTCTCTCTCTCGCTCTCTCTCTCGCTCTCTCTCTCTCTCCGCGCATCTCTCTCTCTCTCTCTCTTCTCTCGCTCTCTCTATCTCTCTCTCTATCTCTAGCGGTGAATTCTCTGGCTGTTTTTTTTATCAGCCTTGTCTTCTTCACGGATTCGGGGGCACGTGGAGACAGGCGACCTCAGCGGCTGAGGACAGGGAGAACGTGATACCTGACTGAGAACTGGGGGAGAAGGGGACATAATCATGCCGCTTTGATCCTACTGGGTTTGGCAAAATGTAGGCTAGTTAAATTCCATGTTTTATTATTATTATTTATTATTATTATTATATTATCTTATTATTATTATTATTAGTATTTGTGTTTGTTGTTGTCTGTTGTTGGTTGATGTTGTTTGTTGTTGTTGTTACTACTACTCTACTACTACTATATTATTATTATTATTATGATTTATTATTGTTGTTGTTTGTTGGTCGTTTGTTGTTATGTGCTTATAGCTTAATTAAACCTCATGTG
>CM054155.1:1122855-1135355 GCA_028751875.1 Rapana venosa | reverse complement strand
CAGAATATTGCCATGGACAACTTTCTCTGTTGCTGTGGGTTCTTTTACGTGATTAAATAAATTTTGTGATATCACACAGGCCCTCGGTTATTGTCTATTCAAAAGACTAGCACTCATGACACCATTCTAATTGGGTTCGCTAATAATAAAAAATGGTAGGTCATAACCAATAAGGTCGTAGGGTGCGAGGCGTCAGAGACCTCACTTCTCTAGGTGGCCAGCATATTGAGGGCGGCGCCATCTCTCTCACTCGCTGCTTTAACTTCCCTGACCCTAAAGAGTGCAGGTACCAATTACAGCTGGGGAACGGGAGGGACACAGGTAGACTGAAGCCAAAGGCGCGCAAATCCCGGTCACCATCCAACTTGAGTAGTTTTTCACACTCCCACAATCCGCAAGTGTGGTTTTTGTTTAATTTAATTGATACCATTGGGGTTTTTCTGAAACAAAATCTTGGAATTTGGTAACCACGCTCGAACGCTGCTTAACGTGGTGGTGGTAAAAGAGGAAAGCGGACTGCTCCGACCACTGAGACTATCCCGTCTAATGGATGGAGGGGAAAAGTTTCGGGTCCAAAACGGGATTCAAAACTACGCACCACTTCCGACCCGAATTTTGCTTTCTAAGCAGCCGCGTTATCTATAGACTCCACGATCCACCCAATTTTGTCAGTCTGTTCCCTCTGGCCACAATGGCATACTCTTTCGAAAAGCAGGAACGATGATTTAAAATGGTGCGCAAGATGTTCTGCGTGCGTTCGTACCCGGGGCCTGCGTTTATAGTCTCCTCAGGACTTTTGTGGAAGAGTGAGTCTAGCACTGATGGTTAACTCCTGGGAAATATTCCCTTGAGAGAGGATTCGAAACCAAGATCCTCAGATTGTAAGCGCAATGTTCTAACCACTAGGCTATCCGTCCCCCTGTGTGTGTGTGGGCGTGGGGGGGGGGGGGGTGGTGCTGCTGCGCGCGTGCTTGCCTGCGTGTTCACACTCAGCGCGACAAGCAAAACGTGCATGAAGTGGTTACTGGTGAGTGAGAGTTACTGGTTTACGGCTTCAGTTGTTCGCAGTATCTGTCTGTATCTGCAGCCCTGGAAATCACACTCACACACAACTCACACACACAGACACACACACACACACACCACACACACAGCACTTTGTACATGCTCTATTAGTCAACGCTTTGGTAGTTTTCTTTATTAATATTGATCTGTTCTACATCCACTTCAGTATCTAATGGATAGATTCTTTTAAACTGCAATCAAGAAAATGTAATCGCTAATGAACGTATGAAAATCATCGTCTGATAATAAGCATTCCGCGAATTTGCAGATACATAATTTTCTACATTGCCCTATTACGCGTATTAGTAATGTAAATGAAGATGCTGAGCATTGAGGGCACAATGTCAGTAACTCTACTCGATGGACTGGCGGCCCTGACTCAGTAAGTATGGCACATGTCTACAAAGCCAACTGTCAAGGCTTCAGTCTCTCTTTGAACCAAAACTGGTCAGTTTTTCCTGTGTATTGGTCTCATGCCCATGGGTCTTTGCCACTATGGATGGCTGTGCACAGGGCTTGCAGCAAAATCTGTCGTGGTGGGGTGCTGTGTTTGTTGGAATGGCAGCATTGAATACCTGGGCGTGGGGCTTCTGTGTGGGCTACAGTCAATTACGGATATGTGGTGTGTTTTCATAACAGCCATTGTTTTAATCAATAAAGTTCTTTGCTTCAAGTCTTTCCTCAGTCGTTTGGCGAATTTGCCATCACTCTTTTACAGACTTATACAGTACCCACGGACTAGCTCACTCTTTCAGAGCTTGTATCGTGTATTGTCTGAGGTGTGGAGTGTGACAGTCAGGGTGCGTACAGTTAAAGAATGTGAGGTGTTGCCAGGGGCTCGTACAGCTTAAAGAAGTCTGGGGTTGGGGGGTGGTGACGGGGGCGCTACAGCATAAGAGTCTTAGGTGTTGAGTGTGACAAGGGGCGTACGCAGTTAAAGAAGTGTCTGAAGTGTGGACAGTCAGGGGCGTACAGTTTTAAAGATAGAGTGTGAGGGAGGACAGGGGGTACAGTTAAAGAAATCTGAGGTTGTTGACCGAGTCAGGGGGCGTACAGTTATAGAAGTTGAGGGTGTGGACAGGGGCGTACAGTTAAAGAAGTGTGAGGTTGTTACAGGGGCGTTACAGTTAAGAAGTATGAGGTGTGAGGGGTGTAAAAGGGGACCGTACTGTGTAAAGAAGTCTGAGGTGTGACCAGGGGGTACAGTTAAAGAAGTCAGGTGTGTGACCAGGGGCGTACAGTTAAAGAGCTCTGAGGGTGACAGGGGAGTACAGTTAAGAAGTCTGAAGTGTGAGGGTCGTGACAGGGGCGTACAGTTTAAAGAATGTTTGAAGTGTGAGGTGTGGTGAACAGTGGGCGTACCAGTTTACAGAGTCGAAGTGTGAGGTTGTTGTTTGTGACGGGGCGTACAGTTAGACAGACTGTCGAAGTGTGAGGTTGATAGACAGGGGCGCGTACAGTTAATGAGTCTGACACTTAGTGTGAGGTTGTGACAGGGGCGTACCGTTAAGAAGGTCTGAGGTGTGACAAGGAACGCTACAGTTAAAGAATCGGAGGTGTGACAGGACGTACAGTTAAAGAAGTCTGAGGTGTGAGGTTACAGGGGGTACAGTTAATGATTGTCTGAGGTTATTGTGACAGGGGCGTAGACAATTAAAGAAGTCTTAGGCTGAGACAGGGGCGCGTACAATTAAAGAAGTATGGGTTTGTGACAGGGGCGTACAATTTCAATGATATCTGGGTGTGAAAGGGGCGTACAGTTAAAGTTTAAAGAAATCTGAGGTGTGATAGGGGCGTACAGTTAAAGAAATCTGAGGTGTGATAGGGGGCGTTCAGTTAAAGAAGTCTGAGGTTGTTTGATAGGGGCGTTACAGTTAAAGAGTCTGAGGTGTGGTGTGACAGCAGGGAAGTTAAAAAGAAGCACTGCATTGTGGTGGTTGACTTGCCCAAGAACTCACTGTGGAGCCTCTGGGCACTTCATGGAAACTCTTAACGTTAGGAGTTTAATCTAGCAGAGCCCATCCTCCTCCAAGTTGTCATTGCTTGTGGGTGTGATGTGTTTTATGAAAGGCGGATAAGTTGCCAAAGTTTGCTTTTTTTCATGTAGGCATGCAAGATGCAAGGATGGGGGAACGGGACAGCTCCAGTTGGTCAGAGCACTCGCTTTCCCCAGCAAAGGTTAAGCAGCAATCGAGCATGGTTACCACTATGGCACTGGGTGACCCTTTGCACGTTCTTGCTTCCATACAGTTCCCCAGTTCACCCCAGCTGTAATTGGGTTACCTGCCCTCCTTTAGGGTCAAAACAGCAAGGGAGGGGAGATGGGCGCCGCCCTCCACTATGATGGCCTAGAGAAGGTTGAGATCTGTGCGCCTCACTCCCTCAACACACAGCGTTATGGACGAGGAACACCTTTACTTTTACGCTGTACATGTTAGAGGGTAGGCTGCTTTGTGCGTTTGTAAGGGGGACCTGGATGTCTGTGTTCATGCAAAGGACTGCAGGCAACGGAAACTGCACCTCGGTGCCTATCATGACCCGGTTCCTCAGTAGACAGCTAGGGTTCAAACCGGCCACATCCGTGACGATCAGGGTCAGTTTCACAGGTCACACTGTGATCTATGGTGTACCAACACCACAACGGCTTGCATTGTGTTGTGAAATAGCCATAGGAAACGTGAGGGAACAGTGAGGGTATGAGTGTCTGAGCCATTTGAAAACTGAACAGACAGTAGAGCAATGCTATAGAGATGATGAGAGAGAGAGAGTGAGAGGTTTTTGTATCGGAGAGAGATGATGAGATACGGAGACGATAGAGAGAGAGTAGAGTAGAGAGAGAGGAAGGGAAGCCGTGTTGTGTTTGTGTCTGAAGGGAGGGGAGGGGGGTCCTGTCTGTCTGTCTGTCTGTCTGTGTCTGCTGTCTGTCTGCTGTCTGTCTGTCTGTCTGCAGTGAGGACAGGGAAGCTGTGTTTTGATGTGTGGGCTGATGGTGAGGGGGGCCCTGTCTGTCTGGTCTGGTCTGTCTGCTGTCTGTCTGTCTGTATGCTGTGAGGACAGGGAAGCTGTGGTTGTAGCGTGTGAAGGGAGGGGGGCCCTGTCTGACTTTGTCTGTCTGTCTGTCTGTCTGTCTATCTGTCTGTATGCTGTGAGGACAGGGAAGCCTGTTGTGTAGTGTGAAGGGGGTGGCCCTGTCTGTCTGCTGTTGTCCTGTCCTGATCTGCTGTCTGTCTGTCTGTCTTGCTGGAGGACAGGAAGCTGTGTTGTGTGTGTTGAAGCAGGGTTGGCCCTGTTCTGTCCTGCTGTCTCAGTCCACAGAGCGAGTTCACAGAGGGCGGTGTCCAGGACCACCTTCTGGCTGGGGGAGCACACAGCCCAGATCATCACCCAGGCCGGCGCCAGCCCCCGCCAGGGATTGGTTCACACTCTACTGATAGACGGCAACATCGTGCCTGAGTAGCCAATGGCTGCAGCCCTCCTTTATCCCGCTAGCCAACTGCTGCAGGCGTTATATGTTTCAATGCTGCGACCGACCAATGAACGAGAAGCGTTTTTTCTCTTCTTTTAAAAGCACCTTTTCTTGTTTGAGATTTTACCATTGATTTTTTCCAGTTTAATTCTTCTCCAGAAGTGTCAGTTTGTGCGTGGTTAGACATTTATTTTACTTTATTTAAAATTCGTTTGATTTATACGAGGCCTGTTGGGGTATATAACCAGCCTTCATGCATGCTTGAACATAAAGCTATTTTACATGCCATTTTGTTTTTGAATTTGTGTTGATTTGTTTGTTTGTTATGAAGATATGTTAAACTTGTTTGTGAATAACTTTTTAGTGTTATGTTTATCTTCATTTATAAGACAGCGCTAACTGTGTTGCTCATCAGAGGAGTTCAAATCCTGAGAGGAATAAATAGGAATTTTCCCTTTAAAAAAACCAACTTTAGCCAAAAAGGGAGAAGTAGTTTGTGCATATGTTTGTAGAGGGACTGAACATGACAGGGACAGATTGAGGAAAGAGCTCAAGAAAACCTTGTGTGTGTTGTTTGTGTGTGTGTGTGTGTGTGGTGTGTGTGTGTGTGTGTGTGTGTGTGTGTGTGTGTGTTGGGTGTGTGTGTGTCGTGAGTGTGTGTTGAGTGAGTGTGTGTGAGTGAGTGTCTGTGGAGTGTGTGTCTGTGAGTGTGAGTGTGAGTGTGTGTGTTGTGAGTATGTGAGTGTGTGTGATGTGGTGAGTGTGTGTGTGTGTGTATATTCTGTGTGTAGTGAGTGTGTGTGTGGTGATGTGTGTATGTGGCTGTGTTGGTGTGAGTGTGTGTGTGTGAGTGTGGGTGTGTGTGTGTGTGTTGTGTGTGTGTGGCTGTGTGCGTGTGTGAGTGTTGCGTGTCTTTATGTTCTGAGTGTGTGTGTGTGTTGTGTGTTGGGAGTGTGTGTAGATGAAAGTTGCAATAGTTGTGTACTTTCTCTTTATCTCTATTTAATGCTGTTTATTTTCTTTTTATTGTTTCTTCTTTTTGTCTGACGTAGTGTCTGCTTTTCCTTACATTTTAATAACTATTTCTTATGTTGCTTTGAAAAAATTACATCATTTGTTGTTTCGCTGGTTTGAAACACAAACACTGTTTATTAAAGTAATTTGTTTTTGGTTTATGTCAGAAGTGTTTGGATTAAATGTTAGATAAAGTATGAAGAGACAGACAGAGAGAGGGACAATGACGACTGGAAGACAGGACGTAAGAACAACAGCGAGAGGTAGCAATATGTGATGGGGGGGGGGGGGGGGACAAGAGATATAAATACTAAAGTGTCCTGTTTTTTTTCCCCAAAAAAAAAAATTGCTAACACAAACTGAGTTATTTCCAGATCTCCACAGGCAATAAAGGTGCCAGACCATTATGGGGAGCTGTCTGGTGCTTTCAACAGAATAGTTATGAAGGGAAGAAGGGGACACAAAGCACACTGACCTGTCAGTTGGCCGTGATTGAAGGATAGAAGGACACAAGGTACATGGACTGTCGTTGGCCGTGATGAAGAAAGAAGGGGACACAAGGCACACTGACCTGTCAGTTGGCTCCGTGATGAAGAAAGAAGGAGGGCACAGGCACACTGACCTGTCAGTTGGCCGTGATGAAGAAAGAAGGGGAACAAGGCACACTGACCTGTCAGTTGGCCGTGATGAAGAAAGAAGGGGACACAAGGCACACTGACCTGTCAGTTGGCCGTGATGAAGAAAGAAGGGGACACAAGGCACACTGACCTGTCAGTTGGCCGTGATGAAGAAAGAAAGGAGACACAGGCACACTGACCTGTCAGTTGGCCGTGATGAAGAAAGAAGGGGACACAAGGCACACTGACCTGTCAGTTGGCACACCTGGTTGTGTGTTATCTTCTCTATGCTCAGCCCAGCAATATAACTGCAGATGTTCTGCAGCATTGTCATCAGATACCAAGTCTGCTTTACGTGTTGTCTCCATGGATTACAGTAATTGTACAGTTAAGCTCAACATTTTTGCTGTCGTTTTTACATCACCTCATTTATATTTTTTTCTCTTTTTTGTTTGTTTGTCCATTTTCTTGACAGTATTGTTGTACCTGTAAATTAAATTCTAACACACACCTCACAGAGATTTTACTGTCTGCTTTTCTTTCTTTGTATGGTTATTGGATCTTATTTATTGGCTAGTATTTCATAGTGTATCAGGGGCATGCAGTAATGTGTACGTAGACTGTACTGTGATATCTCATTACTGTCAAAAAGTTACCGCTTTATCTAAGAACTGAGTATTGCAGAAAATGAAAGGAGGGGAGATCATTACGTATTTTGTCACTTTTTATTGCCTCTATTGGTGTCATATTTTTGTAATTCTCTCCCCTCTTCTCTTGCAATCCCATTAATTTTACGAAAATGTCTGTGTGTGTTTATGTGGACTTTTGAAACGAATCATTGCTTTTGTGCTGGTTTTCTCATAGATTTATAAAGGCCTTGAATTCTTTTCTTTCAAAGTGTTTTTTCTTCATTGTATGAGATTTGCCTTTTCTTTTCAAACTGTTGAAACTTTTTTTTTAAAAACTGCACCATTTCATTCTTCTTTTGTGTGACCTATTTATTTAGTGTTTCCATTCACCACAAGTTAGTGTGTTACTGGTGTTTTCGTCTGCTATACTTCGTCCGCCTGCTGACCCACCTCAGAGAGAGGCCTTTCTTCTGCCTTTCCAGTCTTAGCCTTGACCCAGTGTGTTATGGAGTCCTGTGGGTTCAAAGATCGTTCGTATTTTCGAGAGGTTTTAAAAATACATATCTTTGTTCATCATCATATACTGTTGCAATGTCTACTGTTTTTAGTTTGTTGGGTGGGTTGTGGGGTTTTTTGGAGGGGAGGGGGGGTGGGCGTGTGGTCGGTGGTGGTTATGTGTCACAGTTTGTACTGTTCTGTACTGTCTTGCCCTGTTCTGTACTGTACTGCACTGTACTGTCTGTACTGTACTGTACTGTACTCACTGTACTGTACTGTACGTCCTGTACTGTTCCTGTACTGTACTGTACTGTCCTGTTACTGTACTGTCTTACTGTCTCTGTTACAATGTCCTGTCTGTACTGTTACTGTCTGTACTGTTCTGCACCTGTACTGTACTCTGCACCTTGTACTGTACTGTTACTGTTCCTGTCTGTTATCTGTCCTGTACTGTACTGTACTGTACTGTACTGTACTGTTCCTGTTACTGTACCTTATGTCCTGTCCTGTACTGTCCTGTACTGTTACGGTACTGTCCTGTGAATGCTTTGTCTTGTCTCCATGCACAATGACTGGAGGGAGAGGGAAGGAGGGGGGGGGCATGACTGACCAGAAGCCTGGAGGACAAGGCTACAGTCCAGCGGAAGAGCAAACATCAACCAGCTGACCTTGGTGTTGATAGAGCGAGCCACCAGTGCAAACATCCTCAACTGTAGGATCTACCCATAGAGGGGGCAAATGGGAGAAGTGGGTGTATGGCTAATGGGTGGGGAAGTCAGGAGAGAGAGAGAGAGAAGGAGAGAGATGAGATGAGTAGAGAGGAGAGAAGGAGACGAGAGGAGAGTGCACTTTTTATTAGGAAAGAATAAACAAATATCCTATTATTTCATCAGCCTCAGTTTGAATACAGTAAGAGAGAGAGAGAGAGTGTGTTTGTGTGTGAGTATATGATTCATGTTGTGTCAACATCCATATTAATATTTGCCTGTTCTGTTTGTCAGGACAAAATCTCAATATCCGTTACACCCCTACATCCAGGCTTGGAAATAGAAAGATTTTTTCTGATGATAGGACAAATCTCTCTCGCTCACTTTCTCTCTCTCTTCTCTATCCTCTCTCTCTCTCTCTCTCCTTTCTTGTAACAATATTATAGATTACATTTATTTTTGGATTATCATTACTTTATTTTATTTTATATTTTACGTTTACTTGAAGTTGTTAATCTGTTTATTAAGGACAGTCTCTTCAGGCAAGGGTCCCGGATGAAAAAAAAGTATGTCGATACTCTCTGTAATCTTGGGGAAATAAATGTTTCAATCAATCAATTATATTATCTTATTTAATCAGTTCATTCACTCTCTCTAATGTTCTACTCAGCACACTGTACGTTTAACTGATTTGCTGTCAACAATGCAATAGAAAGCAGTGAAGAGACGAGGTTGATTCTTTGTTTTCAGGGAGAGGAGTTGATGGGAATGAAGGGCGAACGGCGATAGCGCGATATTGACACACCTTTGTGTGCTGTAGGTTAATGTGAGGGGCGGGGGTGGTAGTGGGTAGTGGAGGGGGTGTTAAAAGCGGAGAGGGTGCTTGCCCGTTGTATTGTTGTGGTTAAGTTCCCTAATTGTCCTTGTGCTTTGTTTTCAAGTTGGCGGCTCGGTCATTTAAGTTGCTCAGGTTTCTTTTTGGTTTTCTTAGAAGGTTGTTGTTCCAGCACCCCCCCCCCCCCTGCCGCCCCTCCCCCCCCCCCCCCCCACCATCCCATTTTTATTTTTATCTCTCTTCCCCCCTCCCCCCCCCCCCCCCCCACCGCCCTCTCTTCTCTCTCTCTCCTTCGCTCTCTTCTCTCTCTCTCTTCTCTCCCTCTCCCTCTCTCTCTTCTCTCTCTCTATCTCTTCTTTCTGCTCCTTCTCTCTGCCCTCTACCTTCAGGCGAATGCTATAAACAGGGGGTCCTGAGTGTCGAACAACACGCAGAACATGTTGCACACACGTTATAAACCTGTGCCGCTTTTCGGATGTGTAGGTTATTTGTACCGGTCGGGAAACGGATAATGACAAACATAAAAAAAAATACAAAAACCACTATGCACACGGGGGATTGTGGATGTATACAATGAAGACTGGTTTGCATTCTTTGGAGTCAATACTGACGTTTTTTTGCAGTAGAAAAAAAAAAAAAAAATAATGTGTATGTCTTATTCGATAAAACGAAAGAATACTGATTTGCATTATTAACACTTTTTGCTTATGTTGATGATCATCTTCACCATCGTCATCTATCTTATATTATTTGATTATCAACTCATCATCGTCGTCATCATTATCATAACTATCATTATTATTATTGTTATTTATTATCATTATTATTATCTTATTATTATCATAATCATTCTTCTTTCACCTCCCCTCCTTCATTCTCCCACCCCCTCCCCATCTTTTTTCAGCTTGTTGTCAGTGGTGTGTTTATCATGTTTGTGTTCTTGTTTTGTTATGTGTTTTTTTTTAAAAAAGGTATGATGCTCAACAGCTCTCCAAGCCCAGCTCCAGGGTCCAGCAGTTCCTCCCTTTCCGACTCCCCAAGCAGCTCGAGGAGTCCTTGCTGGTGCAACACCACGGAGAGGAGGAGTAGTTCTCCGTTAAGGAGTGCTATCCAGGTCGTTTGTCTTTCTTCAGGGTTGTACTATGCAACTATTGTAGAGATTTTTTGGGTGTATTTTTTTGGTTGGTTTTCTTCATCTGATTGATGAATAAAAAAAAAATTCTAATGGAATTTCAAGAATAGTGGCTCTTTTTTTTTCGATTTCCTTGTTATCTGTTAGGTGTCGTTCCGTTTCTCCTGTTACTTGTCTGGGGCTTCTGCTGTCTCCAAACTCTGTTTTCTGTTTCTCTGTGTTTGTCTGTCTGTTGTATGTCTGTCTGCCTTTTTCTGTCTCTGTGTGTTGGTCTTCTCCACCACTTTGGTTCTTTATGTTCACCTCTGTTTAGAAATGAAAATTTTGCTTCGCTTTGTATCTAATTTTGCTCTCTCTCCCTCTACTCTCTCTACTCTCTCTCTCTCTTCTATCTCTCTCTCTTCTCTCTCTCTCCTCCTATTTCGCTCTCTCTCTTCGCGCTCTCTCTTCTCTCTCGCGCTCTCTCTCTCTCTCTCTCTCTCTTCTTCTCGTCTCTCTCTCGCTCGCTCTCTTCTCGCTCTCTCTCTTCTCTCTCTCTCTCTCTCTCCTCTCATGTCTCTCTCTCTCTCTCTCTCTCGATCTTCTCTCGCTCTCATCTCTTCTGCTCGCTCTCTCTCTACTCTCTCTCTCTCTCTCGCTCTCTCTTATCTGCTCTCTCTCTATCCCTGCTCTCTCTCTCTCTCTCTCTCTCGCTCTCTCTGCTCGCTCTCTCTCTCTCGCTTCTTCTCTCTCTCTCCTCTCTCTCTCTCTCTATCTCTCTCTCGCGCTCTCTTCTCTTCGCGTTCTCCTCTCTCTCTCGCTCTCTCTCTCTCTCCTCTCTCTCTCTCTCTCTCTCTCTTCTCGCGCTCTCTACTATTCTCTGCTTCTCTCTCTCTCTCTCTCTCTCTCTCGCTCTCTCTCTCGCTCTCTCTCTCTCTCCGCGCATCTCTCTCTCTCTCTCTCTTCTCTCGCTCTCTCTATCTCTCTCTCTATCTCTAGCGGTGAATTCTCTGGCTGTTTTTTTTATCAGCCTTGTCTTCTTCACGGATTCGGGGGCACGTGGAGACAGGCGACCTCAGCGGCTGAGGACAGGGAGAACGTGATACCTGACTGAGAACTGGGGGAGAAGGGGACATAATCATGCCGCTTTGATCCTACTGGGTTTGGCAAAATGTAGGCTAGTTAAATTCCATGTTTTATTATTATTATTTATTATTATTATTATATTATCTTATTATTATTATTATTAGTATTTGTGTTTGTTGTTGTCTGTTGTTGGTTGATGTTGTTTGTTGTTGTTGTTACTACTACTCTACTACTACTATATTATTATTATTATTATGATTTATTATTGTTGTTGTTTGTTGGTCGTTTGTTGTTATGTGCTTATAGCTTAATTAAACCTCATGTGTGAGGAAGTCGGTGAACTACTGCAGGACCCTGCCTTAACTGTCTTCCTTCAGTACACTTTGCTCCACACCTGGGACGCTTCCAAGAAGCTGCAACGCAAATTTAAACAGGACCAGAGGAGAGAGCGGAGAGGACAATGAACAATTGACAATGGACAAATTCTTTTATTTCGAGGATTAATGAATAAGCACTCGTGTGCGTTTTTTTACATTTCAGTCCGCGCCTGTGGGATACATCTTAATAATTAACCCAAACACTTATACAGTCCTCACAGTAGAAAACATGGGGAAATAACCCTTTTCAAAACAGCCCCCCCCAAACAAACCCCCCCCCCCCAAGCAAACTAATAAAAGAAAACCCTAACCCCCCCCCCCCCACCCCACCCCCCCATAAACCCCCACAAACCAAAACAAAATAAAAAAGGAAAGAAAAACCAAAAAAACCAACAAAGAGAAAAATAAGAGGAAAAAGAACAACAACACAACAACAAATACCAAGAAGAATAAAAACCAAACTTAATAAGTCATAACAAATATACATCTACAATTTATCAAATGGTACATTATTCTTGATTGAGAAGAGAGAGAGAGAGAGTGGAGAGAAAGAGAGATGACAGAGACGAGGATGAGTTGAGATGATCGAGTAGATGTGGGAGAGAGAGAGACGATGAGATGAGATCAATCTCCTGCTTCAATTGACTCAAATAGTTATTATACTGGGATCAGGTCTGCACACCATGCAGAACATCTTGCTAGGTGTTGACAACTTTCAAGGCTGTCGATTTAAATGTGGGTGAGGATGTTAGCTGATGGGAGTTTCGCACACTTCACTCATACAGCACTTGTTATGTACAGATCTCCTCCACAGGCACTGGCAGTCAATGACGTCACATCGAGAGGTCAGTGTACCGCAGGGATCACATCGAGATAACTCCTCCTCCGACACGCGCTTAGTCAGAATCAGTTGTCACCTAGCAGGGAGATAACTCTCCTGACCACACAGCTTAGTCTGAATCAGGTGTACATTCAGGGCGCTCTAACTCCTCCTCCGACACACAAGCTTAGTAAGAGGTCCAGTGTTCACATGCGGGGAGATTAACTCCTCTTGAAGCTCAGTCCAGGATATCAGTGTCACCTGCAGGGAGATAA
>CM054155.1:1112855-1117855 GCA_028751875.1 Rapana venosa | reverse complement strand
ACATGTACATGCTTATTAGTCAACGCTGGTATTTTCTTTATTAATATTGATGCTGTACTACATCACTTAGTTCTAATGCATAGATCTTTAAACTGCAATCAAAAAAGTAATCGCAAGAACGTCATGAAATCATCGTCTGATAATAAGCATTCCGAATTTGCAGATACATAATTTCTACATTGCCCTATTACGCGTTTTAGTAATGTAATGAAGATGCAGAGCAGTAGGGCACAATGACAGTAACCTACTCATGGACTGGCGGCCTGCAGTAAGTAAGGCACCTGTCTACAAAGCCAACTGTCAAGGCTTCAGTCTCGCTTTGAACCCAAACTGGTCATGGGTCTGTGTTGGACTGCCCTGGGTCTCTTGCCATGGATGGCTGTGCCAGGGCTGCAGAAAATCTGTGTGGTGGGTCTGTGTGTGAAGGCAGCATTGAACCTGGGCGTGGGGCTCTGTGTGGGGGCTACAGTCAATACGGATATCAAGGCAGCATTGAACCTGGGCGTGGGACTCTGTGTGGGGGCTACAGTCAATACGGATATCAAGGCAGCATTGAACCTGGGCGTGGGGCTCTGTGTGGGGGCTACAGTCAATACGGATATCAAGGCAGCATTGAACCTGGGCGTGGGGCTCTGTGTGGGGGCTACAGTCAATACGGATATCAAGGCAGCATTGAACCTGGGCGTGGGGCTCTGTGTGGGGGCTACAGTCAATACGGATATCAAGGCAGCATTGAACCTGGGCGTGGGGCTCTGTGTGGGGGCTACAGTCAATACGGATATCAAGGCAGCAGAAGAGGTTCTAAGGCTTAGGGGATGCCGTGTTCTGTGCTGTAGTGACGACGGTGGCGGTGGTGGCCCCGGTTGTTTGAGCTGGTGTGGTCTGGGATCTGCTGGAGAGCGGCGTGGTGGCTGTGCTGGAGCTGCCCCGGCCTGTGGTCTGCGGAGAAGAAGAGGGAAGGGGGGCGGGTGCAGTGCGCTGACTCTGGCTGAGGAAGGCCGCGGGCGGGGCTGGGCTGCCGGGCAGTTCCGTCAGCGTGTCGTTTTTCCCTTGCTGCAGGGCCCGGCACTGCGGCACACACCCGCTGCTGTCAGGGCAGCCCATCCCTGGCACGCACGCACTACATACGCGCGCCCATACACAGGCACTCGCATACTCTCTCTCTTTTCTCCCCCTCTCTCTCTCTCTCACTCTTCCTCCCCTCTCTCCCCTCTCTCTCCCTCTCCTCTCTCTCTCTCTCTTAAAAGAAAATAAATATTATGAGGAGGCAAAAAAAATTAAGAAATGCCATAAACTCACAAAAACGGCGAGAGAAAAGGAAATATTTTCAAGATCTACTTTCATCCAAACAAAATTCAAAGACTGTGTGGAAGGCAATCAATCAAATAACAAATAATCAATTGTCTTCCAAATCTAACGTAATTAAAGATATTTCTGCTGAAAAACTAAACAATCATTCATTAATATTTCTTCTAACAAATTAACAATGATAACTCAAGTCCAATGATCTCATAACTAAAACAATACTGCCAAGAAAAGCGTATTCCATCAAAACTCCACATACCATTAAATTATCTGTTTCTGAGGTCTACAATTATCTTACTCACCTCAAACAATAAAGTACGCGTGGTCTTGAGGGAATAGATGGCAGAATACTGAAACTCTCAGCTCCAGTTATTACAAACACTCTGACACATATCTATAACCTTTGTCTTCATAAGAATTTTTTTCCCCCAAACGCTTTCAAAACGCTAAGGTGATTCCGATCCACAAGTCTGGAGACACTTCGATCCCTCAAACTATAGGCCAATCTCTTTATATCTTACCTTTCAAGAACCTTGGAAAAACATATGAATAAACACATAGTCCATCATATAGATATTAACAACTTACTTCACCAAATCAGTCTGGATTTAGAAAAAATCACTCGTGCCATACGGCATTGACTATCTTGTAGAAAATTGGCTGTCAAACTTTAATGACAATAAATTTTGGGGAGTATTATTTGTAGATTTCAAAAAAGCATTTGATACAATTGACCGCAGACTTCTCATTAAAAAGCTAGACTTATATAATCTCTCTACAAATACTCTTGAACTTCTTGCTTCTTCTCTTACAAACAGGCAACAGTGTGTTTCAATAACTACGTCCACATCCACACTAAAACCCATTCATTATGGAGTACCACAGAGATCCATCTTAGGACCAATTATCTTTTCATTATACATAAATGACATTCCTCTCCATATCAAATCTAAATGCGAACTTTTTGCTGATGACACAACCATACATACAAGCCATACTGACATTAACTCTCTTGCAGAGACATTGCAAAATAGCACTGATGATCTTGTCAAATGAATTGAACTAAACCACATGTCTATACACCCCAAAAAAAAATGCATGCTTATCACTACCAGACAAAAGCGACAAACCCTATCTCATAAACTTTCTCCAATCCAAAATTAAAAAGGGAAACAATCGAACAAGCCTCTCACACAAATTTCCCTAGGAGTAACAATTGATAAAATCTCAGCTGGTACCATCACAAAAATCTCATCTGTGCAAATACATGTCTCAAAGAGTATACCAATTTGACTAAAATCAAACATTTTCTTGACTTTCATTCAAGAAAACTATTCTTCCAAGTTTATAATTTAATCTTCAATAGATTATGCTTCAAAAGCTGTGGATTCTGCTAGTGCAAACACTATGAAACCATTATTAAATCTGTTAAAAACGTGCTCTTAAAATGGTTTTTCTGAAGAAGACTAACCTTACTAAAAGTGGATTATACTCAGTTAAATATTCTTCCCCTACACCAAAGACCCAAGATTTAACAAAGGCATCATGATGTTTAAGAAATGACGGAACTTTTCCTTCATCCTTAAAGACAAGTTCCCATGAATCATTCCAAAATTCTGAAAAGCCAGGTCCCAATCCCAAGAATAGATTTGTTCAAATCTAGCTTACTTTACTCAGGCCCTGTGCTGTGGAACTCCCTTCCTGACTCATTTAGACAACACCAATCATTAACAATCTTCAAAAGTCAATTTTTTCATCCACTTGATGCATCAAAAATAAAAATCCACACTTGATCTGTTGAAACAAAGTAAATGTATCCTCACTTACATTATACCAAATTATTCTCTCGCATTCGCATTCGCATTCTCTCTCTGTATAAGTGTGAATGTTTTACTTGTATATCGCTATTGTGCTACTGAAAAATGACTTCTAGAAATGATTTTTTCCACTATCCTACTTCTTTATTATGACTCTAGGACGATCTAAACATGTACAATGTTAAATGACAGTGAGTGCTAATGGTGATAGTGTTGATGAATTGAAAACTATATGCAATATCATATGGATTCAAAATTTGTAACTGCTCCTCTCTCTCTCTCTCTCTCTCTCTCTCTCTCTCTCTTTCTCTCCTCTCCCCCTTTTTTCTCGATCCTCTCCATTTATTGTTGGGCCCATAGATTTAATTTTCGTGTTTACAATTAGTATCCCGTTGAATCTTTATTCAGATTTAAAAATTTCAGTTCTATTGCGTAAGTTACTGTATTGAGATTTAGTGAATGTTTATTTTGATATCTTGTTTTGAGCGGACCAATTATGTAAGCTAATTCCAAAGTGCAGATGTCCTTTTCTATGACTATAAAATGATATTCATAAAGATTTGATGTTGGCATTGATGCATGGTGTGAGCGCGCGCGCGCGCGCCCCGCGCGTGCGTCGGGTGGGGTGCGTGCGTGCGTGGGTGTGGAGTGTGGTGGGGTGTACGTGTGCATGGGGAAAGCAAATTGCTTATACAATAATTGTTTAATGTAGTTTACTATTGCTGTTGCCTCCCAAAAAGTACAAAGAATTTTTGACGTTTCATTCTGTTGGCCAAAATGATACTAAATTTTCGTGGTTTGTTCTCTTTATATTTGGAGGTTTTTGCTTTTTTGGTTCTGTTTTGGTTTGGGGTTGTTTTTGGGTTTTGTTGTGTGTGTGTTTTTTGTTTTTTTTGTTGTTTTTTTGGGGGGAATATTCGGTTGTCCTCTCTCCCTTGTTGTTGTTGCCGCTTTTGTTTTGCTCTTGGTTTCTTGCTATTTCTTTCGGTTGTTTCTGTGTTTTCTGTTTGCTTTTCTCTTACTTGTTGCTATTTTTTTTCCCCTCTCTCTTCGGAAATTTTTGGGGATTTTTGTGTAGATTTTTTTTTTCGTATACTGTGTAAGTGTATTGCTATGGGCTTTATTTTTTATCAATATATCCCTAAGGGTGGGGACTGGATTAAAAAAGCACATGGGTGCTTTTTCATTATCCTCGAAATAAAAGAAATTTTTTCATTGTCATTTTTTGGTCTCTCTCTCTGCCCTACACCAACTCCTGTCCCCAAAAGCTGTAAAGTGTTCTGTGTGGCCCGAGCTTGCATCAAAAGAAGCCACTTCATTGACCGCTGCCTTTTCCAAGGGAAAAAAGAAAGGGCAGGGTGAGATGGAATGATTTTATATATATATATATATATATAAAATTATATATACTATAAAATATATATATATATATATATAAATATTATATTATATTTGTGTGTGTGTGTGTGTGGGGTGTGTGTTGGTGTGTGTGTGTGTGTGTGGGGTGTGTGTGTGTGTGTGTGTGTGTGTGTGTGTTGACTACACTCATAACAATCAGGCAAGTAATTCAGAGAAATTTAAAAACTAGGCAGTCAGTGTTATTGTGAATTTAGAGTTCGAATGATTACTGGCACAAAAGAATTTCTTTTTCTGTTTGTTTTGCTCATGGGACACTGAAAACGGCGTTCCGAAGGTAACAACTGAAATTCTGGAAACAAAGCATGGGAGGGATCGTCCAAAATGGCAGTCGCTTTGTGTACAAGCTGCTGATTGGAGAATGGTCTTCAGAGAATTGTAAGTATCTGCTAAAAAAAAATTGGAGAAGAACAAAGAGATCTCAAGTTGTTCTGGGATCAGCAGCTTGTACGCAAAGCGACT
>CM054155.1:1100355-1107855 GCA_028751875.1 Rapana venosa | reverse complement strand
ACAAGTACTTTACTTTTCTCCGAGCTCACCTCCATCCCATATGCCCAGCTCTTTTTCTCAGTCTGGTCGAAAAGATCTTGCAGCTCGTGTTATTTCCCCCCCGGGTCAATGTCACGGCAAACCGAAAGTTTTGGAGGGGTTCCCCCAAATGGGGGGAAAAGGGAAGCGGGGGGGTCCTCTATAATTTTTTTCCAAAAAAAGAATACCCAGAAAAAATTTAAAAAACAAAAAAAAATTCAAAGAAGGATATTAACAAAAAATAACTTTTACCATGCCAGGACAATTTGTGTAACTGAAACTATATGGGGGTTTGATTAAAACATTTGTGTGAAGAAAGGACATTTCAGGGGTCATTAGAAAATCAAAGAAAGACTCTTAAATTTAATCTGGAAAACCCTGTTTCTTTTTTAAAAGGTTGGGAGTTACCCAAAAACCACTCCCGGAATATACTAGACTTGATTTAAACAGGTAATGCTGGAAAGGGAAAAGAAATTTTATGTGAAATGTCAAAAGTTGTTTTCGCTGAAAGCTGCTCAAGGAAATGGGGCCACCAAAAGAATTTATCAAAAGTACACTTTTTTAAACAGAAATCTTGTTTTGAGGGGAAAATATTAACATTTTTGTTCACTTTTTTTGACAGCTCTTTTTATGTAACGATTAATGGTTTTGAATAAGATTACGGGTAAAATCCCATAGTGTAGAGGATAATCCACAAAAACGAATAAAGAAAAAAAATTTTTTTTCTCGCATGCACATTTAAAAGTTTTGATCTTATTTAACTGGTATTTTTTGGATGCAATTTCTTTTTAGATCGTATATTACAGCCCAAAAAATTTTTATTATCATTTACCCCAAATTTAGTAGAAACTTTTTAATTTTGCACGTTCGTTGAAAAAAGCAAAATTTTGTTTTAAAACGTTTTCTTGTGTAAACAAATAAAATTTTGTTTTCCCTGGAAAAGGGATGTGGTTATTTGTTCCCATTGAAATTTTGTAATTATTCCTTTAACTTTAATACAGGAAAAAAGGGTTTTTGGGAGTAAAAGATTTTATATCTGCCAAAATTCGTTTTTTATTTTCTCAAACAGGTCATTTAAAACGGCACAAACCAAATTATAAAGAAAGGAGAAGAAAGGTTTTTTAAATATACCCAAAAAGTTTTGGAAAAAAAAATCTGTGCTTGTTAATCATCCCCCGGCCTTTGGGGAAAATCTGTTTTAAAATCCCAAAAGTTTTTTTATCCGTTTAGAAAATACCTGGATTTTGTTTTAAAAAAAATCCTGTTTTTGGGTTTAAAATTTTTCCCGCTGATCTTGTTTTAAAATTTCATCCCGCCGACCTTTTTGAAAACCGTTGATCTTTTTTTGATACCCCGGACGTTCCCGAAAAAGGTTTGTTTGTTTAAAAAGTGGAACTTGTTTAAAAAATGGGATTTGCAAAAAAGGGAGAAAACACCCCGTGACGGACGGCTGAATAAGGGGGCTTAATGAAAAGGGGTAAGCCATAAAGGGTCCAAAAGGGGCTGAAAAAAATTTCGGGACCGGGGTTTTTTAATTGTTTGCCAAAAAAACTTCAAAACACACACCACACCACCACCACACAAAAACCACACACACACACACACACACAAACCCAACACACACACCACACACACCGATTCAATCTTTTTGCAAGCATTAAAAGCATTTTATACTAAGGTAAGAGGGAAAATAATCATTAAAAATTTGTCCCCTTTTAAAAACTTTTTCTTTTTTTTCGAGGTACCCCCTTGCCTTTTTGCGGGGTTCCCGCCACATTGTGAACCAGGGGCAACGAAAAAACCTACCATTACCAAAGCGCGCCAGGACACAAACTGTGAAGTTACAGACCTCTAAAACCTTCCATTTGCTTCAGGAGGCATATTCTGCTGAAAAAAGCTTTTTGGGAAACCGTGTCAACAGCCATCAAGTCTTTTTTCGTGCACTTCATTAAGTTCAAGTGGTCATTTTCAAAAACAGACGGGTGGGAAGTAATCTACGGGTTTCAGAAAAAATGATTTGGCAAAATTTTGGAACAGATAATTTTGTCTATGGGTTCTGACTTTCACCAAGCTGTCATTCTTCTTGGAAGTACTTCGCCCATTTTTTTTCGGGTACGTTGTAATAAATTTGCAAATATGTCATTTAAAACAATTAAGGCCGATTGTGATTATTTGGAGATAGTTATTTTGTTTAGTTTAAAAGCCCTGTTGGCAAACTTTTGTAATTTTCTTGCTGCAGTTTTAAGCGTTAATGCCTCCCCCCTCCCTCCCCACCTCACCCCTCCCTCCCAAAATTTCTTTTTATTTTTTTTTTCTTTCTTTTATCTCGTGCACAGACACAAAAGATAAACACACACACACCGCGCCGCGCGCCCACGACGCATGCACACACAACCCGCACACGCACCGCACACACCAACCACCCCCACGTTCTCTATATTTTGTAACACTTTTTCTTTGGTGTAATAACCTTAGTGAAAAACGTTAAATAAAAGAAAGAAACACACACACACAACCCCCCCAAAAAAACCACCCACACACACACACACACAACACAACACAAACACCACACACACACACACAACAAAACACAACCAACACAACACACACCCTCACACCCCCAACAAACACTCACCACACACAACACACACACACACAACACACACACACCACACACACACACACAACCCAAAAAACAAACAAAACACAACACACCCCACACACAAACACTCCACAACACACACAACACACCCACACACCACACACAAACACACACACACACACACAACACCACACACCACACGCCTTTTTTTAAAAATGTAACTGATGCAGACATACATTCCAGGAATACCAAATTTTTCGCCAAGATCCCTACAAACCAAAAACTACGGTTTATTAACTTTTTTTGCACTTCATTATGCTGTCAAAGACTATACAATTTTGATGTGTATAATATCGAATCGATTGGTAGAAATCAAATTAAAGCACAGTAGTCCCATTGATAGGATTCAAATTTCAGAAATCCGTCAAAACCCCCCATTGGTTTTATAGATTCAATTTTCTAATGGATGAAGTCGCATTTTAAACTGTGAAACATTATTCTTGGATTTTACATAGCTTTCTCAAAAACCCAAACCGAAATGGAATCACAAAACCCTATGATGCTTGGCTGGAACAACTAAAAATAAACCCAATAAACAAAACTCGAATTTAATTTACAATAAACACTAAACCAAAACAGACAACTGAAGTATGGGGATGCAGCGATCAAACCTGCTGCTGACTTGGTTTAAGGGCGCATAAAAATTCCTAAAGTTGGGCATAAAAGTTTATTATCGACGATTCAAAAACTTCGTGAGGATAACTTTCTTTTAGACGATGAACTATTCACGTGTATAAACAAACAGAGCCCCCAAAGAAGGCTGAATTTTGGGGTTTCACATTTAACCAGTGGGCAAAGCCCCTCATAAAAAAAGAGAGTTACAGAAAAAAAACCAAACCCCCAGGTAACAAAAGACATAGAATCTAGTTAAAAATTAAGAAAAACCCCCTGAAAAACCCCCTGGTACAAATGAACAATTAAGGAATAAAGGAAAAAAGTGAATTCCATTAAAAGCAGCAAAGCGCAATTACTTTTAACAGTTGAATTACCCCTAAATCTCTGCCGATTTGGAAAGCCCTCAATACATTATGTAAAAAACATGTTTCAAAAAAAACAGAGTTCATTAAAGACTTCGCTGATGAATTAAACAGCCATTTTTTCAAATTTGCAATAAAGTTATAAAAATGTGACAAGTCAAACGAAAATGACTTTATTACCTACAACAATTATTAACTCAAAACATTTAACTTTCCCTTAAACTCCCGCCAAAGACACTTTTACGTTTAGAAAACTAAAAATCAAAAAATTTTAGAATAATAATAAAATGTATGGAATTTTATAGCGTGAATCTTGTAAAGCAAAAAATCAAAAGGGTCAATTTTATTTCATACCACTTTAAGTCACGGCAGATTTTTTCCCTGAAATTCGGGGTTGCCCCCCTCCCCCGGGGGGGCGGGAAGCGTGCCCCTTAGCGCGGGGCCCCCCTTTCACCCCCTTTTTAAAAAAAAAAAATTTTTTTTTAGAACAAGTGACTAGACAAGTTAGATCTGGATTTTAAAAACTCGCTAGTCCGGTTATTGTTGAAACACTGACATATCTAACAACTTGTGTATTGGAAAGGGTTTTCCTCCCAAATTTTAAAAAAGGGAAAAATTATACCTGTCCCTAAAACAGGGGACGCTCTTTCTCCTTCAAATTCAGGGAAATTTCAAATTCCCCTTTTACATCTAAACCCATTGAAAAACCATCAAACATCCTAAATTTTACTTTATAAAAAAAAAATCTATTGCACGAGGGTCAATCAGGGGTTTTGTAAAAACTATTCCCGTCACATGCTCAATCCTCACAAAAGTCTCCTACACAATATAAAACAACAAGTTTACTGGGGCCTCCTTTTTTTTTTACTTGAAAAAACTTTTTTTGTGACCCAACCACCTTTTGTTTTCTGCGAAATTAGAATTGTACAAAATGCCACCTGAAGTATCCAACTACTAGAAAAATTTTTTGTCTAATAGGCAGACTTTTATCTGGGAAAAAAAATCAAACATCAGTACTACACTCTTGGATTTTGGGGTACCCCAAGGCCCCGTTTGGGACCACCCTTTTTTTTAGTCTATTAAATGATTTTCCCTGTTTTAAATTTAAAAATAACTAGAAATGTTTGCTGCGAAACCACTCTCTTTGTAGTGATTCAAATCCGCAGATTAACTCGCAAACTTCAATACAGATTGACAGATTTGATTTTTTGGACCAATTAAACACATTCCTCAAATGCAAAAAAACAAAGTGTTGTACGTATCAGCAAGACAGAAAAAAGGGAAAAAATGAAGATAGGGTTTTAAAAACCTCTGTTTTTGGATAACAAAAAATTGAAGAAGTTACTCTCTAAAATATTAGGTTTTCCATTGACAAAAAAAAGACTTGGACTGATACATAAGGTCCCCTAGGAAAAGCCAGCTCACAGGCCTACTTTAATATCCAAAAAAAAACACTTTTTAAAAAAATTTTTTAGAAACTATCCTTTTGGGGGGCCCCTTTTACCAACATTGACATCGCAACTATTTGGGGTACCTGCGTGGAACGAACTTGAAATTCATTCATGTTTATATAAAAAAGCATAAAACTTTATTTTTTAAAAAAAAACACCCGACAATTTAGGGTTTTAAAAAATAAATTCCTGACATTTCGAAAAACCCACTTTTATTCAATAAAGCATGTTTTCAAAAAGTTGTTTTAATCAAAATGCACCTCCGAAGTTACCAAAGCTTTTTAAAAATTTAACCAACATAGACACAACCATTTTCAACATTCCCAAACCCGAAATAACCATATAAAAATTTAGCATCTTGTGTTCCAGTGACCTATGGAATAAACTCCCCAAAAATTTTAAATGATTAAAAGAAAATCAGTAAAAAGACACTAAAAAGATTTTCAGAAAAAAGTACAGAACACGACTTGCAAACTTAAAAAAGTGATTAAGGTCACTGAAATTTTTCTTTTCAAAAATCAGATATGACCCCAATTTTCATATTCGAAAGAGTACATATGGAACATTGTCTATATATGGGTTGATAAATATCAACCCCCCAACACGCCTAAATTGGGGTGGGGTGTGTGGTTTTGTGGTGTGTGGTGTGTTGTGGTTGGTTTGTGTGTGGTGTGTGTTTGCAAGTGTGGAGTGCTGTGTGTTTTGGTAATTGGTTTTGGGGGTTTTGGGTTTTTTTCCCTTTTTTGCTTTTTGGCCTTTTTCGTTTTTTGTGTTTTCACAAAATATGCTGATTGATTTAATTTTTGTCATGTTTGTTTTTCCCTTTTTATTGTATAAAATGACTAAATTGTTATTTCTGACGTTAGTATTGCTGGGTGGGTTTACATTGCCTGAATTTATTCTTTGATGGAAGGATTAACGTTGTTCTGCCTCAAATCAAAAAGCACATGTACATGCGTGCATATGACCAGGGGAAAGGGAGGGAATGGATGTCTCTGTTATACTTCTTTGCTCTGAATCCAATGGCTGTTGGTTATTCTTGTTTTCTTTATATATGAGTATATTATGTGGTGAAGGGATATGGGTGAGGATGTGTATGTGTATGTGTCAAATGATACATCAGTTTCTTCTGTTTATATCCATTTGGTTGATGTTGTTGTTGTTATTGTTGGTGGTGGTAGGGGTGGGGTTCTGGTTTATTTTGCTTTTTGTTTGTTTTGGGTTTAGGGTGGTTTTCTTGGGAAGGGAAGGGGGTATTTTGGACTCTTTTCTCGTCTTTGTTAGTTCTATATTGTTCTTCATTTGTCTTGGCTGTTATTCTTGTCCTATGTTAGTTATTATCGCTGTTGTTGTTGTGTACGTATGTTTGTTTTTGTTTGATTGTTTATTTCCTTGTTGTGGTTGTTCTTTTTCATTCATCTTTTGTTGTTGTTTTATTCAGTTGTTTGTGTGGTTGACGGTTTGTGTGTGTATGTGTGTGTGTGTGGGGGGGGGGGGAGAAAAGCAGTTGGTGTGTTGTTGTTTTTTTTGTTTTGTTTTGTTTTGTCTTCTTTGTTTTGGTTTGGTTTTTCTTTATTGCTTGTTTGTTTGTATTATGACGGATATTTTTTCAAGATTTTTGAATTATCAGAATTGTATGGTTTAATATTTTTCTGGGTTTTTTGTTTTGTTTTTAATTCCATATATGCATTTGTTATTGTCTTTTCTTGTTTGATTTGTATAGTTTACTATAGATTAGGTTTTTTATTCTATGTCTGCATATACATTATCTTTTTTTCTCGTTTCTTTTTCTTTAGATAGATGGCTTGATGAAAAAAAGCAAATGCACTGCTTATTCAATGTACCATCTGAAAATAAAAGTTTGACTTGACTTTGACTTTGACACACACACACACCACAAAACAGCACAACACAACACAACACAACACATACACACACATGTTACAGTTATACAGTTAGCTGTATTTGGTACTGGTTAAGAAAATACAGAAAACGGTGACTTCAGACTGCCACATAAAGCCTATGTATGAACTGTGACCTGTTTCCGAGGAAAGAGACAAAAAGGGTGGATGTCCATGTGCCTCTTGACCATTTCCATAATATTATAAGGTGGTTGTCCATGTGCCTCATTGTCCATTTCCATAATATTATAAGGTGGATGTCCATGTGCCTTCTTGTCCATTTCCATAATATTATAAGGTGGATGTCCATGTTCCACCTTGTCCATTTCCATCATATTATAAGATGGATGTCCATGTGCCTTTTTGTCCATTTCCATATAAGGTGGATGTCCATGTGCCTCATTGTCCATTTCCACAATATTATAAGGTGGATTTCCATGTGCCTCATTGTCCATTTCCATAATATTATAAGGTGGATGTCCATGTGCCAC
>CM054155.1:1085355-1092855 GCA_028751875.1 Rapana venosa | reverse complement strand
CGTATTGCCGAAGTCTATTGAAGTTTTTGCGATAGAGGAAAGTTTATGTTGGGTCCCTATGAGCATGGCTTCGGTTTTATCGGCATTAAGTTGTAACTTGTTCTGAGTCATCCAGTTTTGAATGTCTTGAAGGCAGTAGGACATATTTGTCAGGAGGGAAGTAAGTTTTCAACAGTATCGCTGCACTGAAGCTGAGTATCATCGGCATAGAAATGATGATCAATATGGTGGTTGTTTATTAATGTGAGAGTGGAGCAGTGTAGAGAGTAAAGAGAACAGGACCAGGACTGATCCCTGCGGGACTCCACATTCCATTTTGACAGTTTTTGATTGAATTTTGTTTACAATAACTTTCTGGAACCTGTCTGTGAGGTATGAAGTAAACCAGGTGAGGGCTGTGCCGTTAATACCAAACGTATTTTGGAGGCGAGAAAGAAGAGTGATCTATGGTATCAAAGGCTGCAGATAAGTCAAGAAGAGTGAGGAGGGAGATTTTTCCTGCATCAGAAGCAAAGTAGAAGTGTATCTAAAGTGTGGACTAGGGTGGTTTCGGTGCTGTGGTTGGGGCGATAGGCAGATTGAAAAATGGGAAGATCATTGGAATGAAGGTGACTGTTGAGCTGTTTTATCCTTGGGATCATCCCCTTGAACGGGCGTCTCGGTGGTGGCTCGAACCCGGGCTCGATCCTGGGCCAAGCCGCGAGGGCAGCGCTCTGACCACCAAGCCCCCTGCCTCCCCTTTCGGTTTGAACCTAGTGCTTTGTGAAGAACAGCTTGAAGGGGCAGTGTGGGCCCATGACTCCTCCGCTCTGTCTCTAGGGAAGGCGCCCTGTGGTGTGCACTGCAGGTGGGTCCACGTCTGTCCAGTTCCCTCAGTCATGAACAAAAAATGTGGTCAGAAACATTGACGTTTGTATGAGAAAAAATGACACGAACATAAGGTCATGTCATTTTTCCAGCAGTCCCTTTGTGGCCGCTCTTGTGTAAGATGTGTTTAAAATCAAGTTTTCAAGTTGTCAGTCTTTGAGGAAAAATTAGGTTAAAGAAATTTGAGGAAACTGTTGTGAAGTGAGAACTAGAGCTGTCTGTATTTTGTTAGAAGGTATATGGCTGCGATTATGTTTTTTCATGGGTTGCTTTCAAGCTTATCGGTATTCTGTTGATATTTCTATTCGCTCTATCAACAAGGCATTCATTCATTCATTCATTCATTCATTCATTCATACATGTAGCGCTTCCTTAAAATAGAAAATGCAGTGAAGTGCTGCTTTAGAACATTGCATCCTGCATACAGATTGTAGTCTGTTTCTTTTTTCTAATTGCATTGGACATGGACAGACAGAAACAAACAAACAAACAAAAAACCCATACACTGCTCACCTGGCCATTGTGCTTTGAGAGAGATGTCAAGTTGTGGGAGGAAGGAGGGAGGCACTGTGTGTTCTGACAGACAGGTAACGCTCTTCTGCCCAACGGCTAGGAAGCCACTGTAGGTCAGCATCATTATATAGCCAAGAGGCGGCACTGCAGGGGGCTGGGAAAAGTGATAGAGGGGGGAGAAATGGGGAGGGAGAGGGGGGGGGGAGACAGGTTGTAAATCCGTTCATTAATAGTATGGTCAAGCCATACCTACACGCAATGGTTTCATATAACCGACGATACGACAGACGTTAAACTGAAGATCACGACAGTGAAATTCAGTCATTGATTCCAGTCACTTGACGAAGCAGTCACTTGACGAAGCAGTCACTTAACGAAGCAGTCACTTGACAAAGCAGTCACTTGACGAAGCAGTCACTTGACGAAGCAGTCACTTAACGAAGCAGTCACTTGACAAAGCAGTCACTTAACGAAGCAGTCACTTGACAAAGCAGTCACTTGACGAAGCAGTCACTTGACAAAGCAGTCACTTAACGAAGCAGTCACTTGACGAAGCAGTCACTTAACGAAGCAGTCACTTGACGAAGCAGTCACTTGACGAAGCAGTCACTTGACGAAGCAGTCACTTGACAAAGCAGTCACTTGACGAAGCAGTCACTTGACAAAGCAGTCACTTGACGAAGCAGTCACTTGACGAAGCAGTCACTTGACAAAGCAGTCACTTGACGAAGCAGTCACTTGACGAAGCAGTCACTTGACGAAGCAGTCACTTGACTAAGGGCCTAATGCCTTCAGGGTTTCTTGGCCTACATGAACCGCGACCCCTACTTCATAATCATAATAATAATAATAATAATAATAATAATAATAATAATAATAAAAATAATAATAAATGGAATTTATTTAGCGCTATATCTTGCAGAGACAAATCAAAGGGCTTACACTCAACTCATTCTTACACAGTCATACAACCAGTAACAATTAATAGTTCCATCAAGTCCAAATGTGCACGCACGCACACACGCACGCACGCACACACACACACACACACACGCACGCACGCACGCACGCACACACGCACACACACACGCACGCACACACACATTTTTTTTTTTTTACTGGTTTAATTTAATGGTAAACGATGCAATAATGTAGTGTCTTAGTATAATCATTACGAAATTTGTTCTTAGATAGATGGCTTGATGAAAAAAAGCAAATGCATTGCTTATTCAATGTACCATCTGGAAATAAAATTTTGACTTGACTTGACTTGACTTGACACACACACACACACACACACACACACAGGTCACACACCCTGACAGGGCGATAGAATCTTGGCTGTTGAAGGCAGGGAAAAACTATGAGATGAAGCAGGAGAGAAAAATCTTAGGTTTGAAATAAATATGTCTTGAGACTGGATTTAAAAGTGTCATAAGAAGGCTTTTGGCGGAGAGAGAGAGAGAGGGAGATCATTCCACATCGATGGACCAGAAATAGAGAAAGAGCGACGGCCAACGGTGGATTGGTTGAATCTAGGTATTCTTAAGCACAAGGTATCTGCAGCAGAGCGGAGGGAACGAGAAGGAGTGTACAGGTGAAGACATTCACATAGGTAGGAGGGTGCTGTTTTGTGGAGACATTTGTAACAGAGGGTACTGATCTTATAGTTTACTCTCTGTTGCACAGGCAGCCAGTGGAGAGATTGCAAAAGAGGGGTAATGTGCTCAGATTTTTTCTTTCTGAGGACTAGTCGAGCTGCAGAGTTTTGTATACGTTGAAGGGATTGGATTGATGATGCTGGCAGACCAGCCAAAAGAGAATTGCAATAATCCAGAGGTGAAAGAATAAGAGACGTAACGAGTTTGGATGTTGCATCTGTGGACAGGTACTTTTGAATTGCACAAATACGTCGTAATTGATAGTAACAAGACTGGCAGGTCTGGGTGATGAATTTGTTCATAGAGAGTGTCTTGTCAATAATGACCCCTAGATACTTCACAGCAGTGGATAGAGGGACTGATGCATTGGTAAGTTGTATTGAAGCTGTTGTAATGAAAGAGAGTTTGTGTTTGGTCCCTACAAGTATGGTTTCCGTTTTATCTGCATTTAGCTGTAACTTGTTCTGTATCATCCAATTTTGGATATCTTGAAAGCAGTGGGCCATATTTGTCAAGAGAGAAGGGAGATTTTCAGGAGTGTCACTGCTTAGAATCTGAGAGTCATCTGCATAAAAATGATGGTTGATCTGATGGCGGTTAATTATATGTGACAGTGGAGCAGTGTAGAGGGTGAAAAGAACAGGGCCCAGAAAAGATCCCTGTGGAACTCCACATTCCAGTCTGGCAGGTACTGACTATAAATCTTGTTTACTGTGACTGTCTGGAATCGGTCAGTAAGATATAAACTAAACCAGGTAAGGGCTGTACCAGTAACACCAAATGTTTTTTGAAGACGGGAGAGAAGAATAGAGAGGTCAATAGTGTCAAAGGCTGCAGATAAGTCAAGTAGAGTGAGAAGGGAGATTTTCCCCAAGCCAGAAGCGAGTAGAAGTGTGTAAGGTGTGGACAAGGGTTGTTTCAGTGCTTCCCTCAATCCCTTGAAAAAAGTCCATGAGATGTTTGAATTGTTTGTTACTGGGCACTTACTCGTGTTTGTTTTTCGCCGCCATCCCATGTCATCTTCCGGGTGTGCGGGTGCTCGTACACTGCGCGTTGCGGTCTCTGCACCCCAGCCATGGGTGGCTGGTCATGGCATGTCCCATCTGCAGGGTCAGAGTTCCACAGGCAGCTTGTCAATGTCAGGCCGCTGTGAGGCCACCAGCGAGAAGAAGAGCCTGCACTGCTGCTGGGTCACTTCGTTCAGTGGTGCCTGTTCTCGGCCAGCATAGGCAGGAGAGGACTTGGCAGTCCTGCACTGCACTGACGGCCACAACATGGTAGTGGCGGCGCCAGACACAGTGAGGAGGCACCCACCCGGGGTGGTGACACCACAAGGTCTTCCTTCCTTCCAGTCACACACACACACACACACACACACACACTTACACACACACACTTACACACTTATACACACACACACACACACACACACACACTTACACACTTATTATTATATTACTTAAATATTGTTTCTTTGCATTTACCCAAAGGACCTAACAACTTTAACACAGATTGGATCCATAATCTCCAAGATAACGAAAAATGGCTTATTGGAGGAGATTTCAACGCACATGCACCATTTTTGGATAAAGATTGTATTTCAGTTACCAGCAACAGGTTCGTAGAAAACGTGGTTAATTCTTGTCTATGTTTATTGAATGACGGCAGCGTTACTAGAATTTCTGATGTCTCAAGTCATAGAGCGTCAGCAATAGATCTAACTTTAGTGTCACCATCACTTGTTCCTGATTGCAATTGGTCAACCCATAAAGATACTCTAGGCAGTGATCATTTACCTATCATAATAGCTTTTAATAACCAGTGTGATATTACAAAGGACAAAGTTCCAAAATATAATTATAAGCGTGCTGACTGGAAAAAGTTTAAACATATACTTGCTTCTTACAATAGAGTGCATAGATACACACGACATAGATCAAATGTATTCTACCATAACAAGTATTATACTACAAGCTGCCAATATGTCTATTCCTAGATGCCACTCGGGAAAATCTATCAAACATTTTGGAAATGTCTGGTGGACACAGGCATGTGAAGCAGCTGTACATAAAAAACATTTAATGCACAAAGCTTTTCTCAAAACAAATCTCCTAGTAACCATGATGAGCAGAAAAAGGCCAAGAACTACTGTAACATGGTTATAGCACAAGCTAAAAAACAGTATTGGTCCTCTTTTTGTAGAAGTGAAATTTCAAATCATAAAGACATCCAGAAAGTATGGAAAAAATTTAATGAAATGACAAAAGGTATAAACTTGCCATCATGTCCAATTATTCTAGAAAACAAAGAGTTTCCATCAAGTGCAGAAAAGGCTGAGGCGTTTGCCACAATGTTTTCAAATACCATGGGTAAGGAGGGTTTATCAGCTAAACATACAGCATTCAGAAGAGAAGAAGAAGTCAATGCTCCAATTACACTCCAGGAAGTAAAAGATGCAATTCTATCACTTCCTTGTAAGAAAACATCCGTTGGAGCTGATGCGATTTCCAATGATATGATCAAACATTTACCAGAAAATCTCATTATACAACTTCATAAACTTTTTTGTAAATGCTGGGTCCAGGGTGTCATTCCAGTACAATGGAAACAGTCCATTGTGGTACCAGTCCACAAGCAAGGAAAGCCGAAGACAGATAGCATTGACCTCACATGCTGGTAAGCTCATGGAGAGAGTTGTTCTTGGAAGGTTACTATACTATTGCCAGAAAAATAACATTATTGCAAACAACCAAGCAGGCTTTCAGCGAGGTAGATCTACTATTAATAATTTAGTTAAAGTTACAACACATGTAAAACAACAATTTGCACGTAGAAAAATTTCCTTGCAACGTTTTTTGACATAAATAAAGCCTATGATCAAGTTTGGCATGCAAGGTTATTAAGAAAGTTGAAGACAATTGGCCTTTCCGGAAACATTTATCATTACATCAAGAGCTTTCTTAGCAATAGATTCATTCAAGTAAAGGTAGAAAATAACTACTCAGATCCCAGATATCTTGACATGGGCTTACCACAAGGCTCTGTTATAGCACCAGTTCTATTTAATATACTGTTACATGATCTTCCCAAACATTTGTCTCAGAACGTTGTCTTAGTACAATATGCAGACGACATATGCATGTGGATGAATGTTACCATGAAACAAAACACACCGAAAAGGTCTTTAAATCATATTAAAAAACTTTACCCAAAAGACCTTTATAATTTAAATCAGTACATACTTGAAAATGGCCTAAAGTAATCTACAGAAAAAAACGCATATGATGCTTTTAACAATGGTGGCAATCCAGAAAACTTGCCTGTGTTCAAAATTGAAAATGAGATAGAGTTGAATTCAAACACTTAATAAAGTTTTTAGGTGTTTTTCTTTCTTCAAAGTTAACTTGGAATGCCCACATTGAATATATCTTAACTAAAGGAAGAAAATGTTTAAATCTGCTTAAAGTTGTACGAAAGCAGTATTGGGGACAAGACATTACAGTTCTGAAACATCTATCTACTTCTTTAATTAGATCTAAATTATCGTATGGAGAAGAAGTCTTTTTTAATGCACCTAAATACTTACTAAAGAAACTTCAAAGTGTAGACTGCAAGGCGTATAGACTCGCTCTAGGTGTACCATTTCATGCCTCTGCACTTGATAGTATAAAGAAATTGGAATGATACCACTTGATGAGTACTGGCAACTTGTATGTGCCAAATATATTCTAAGAAGTTCAACATCTGAAAACTTTGCTTCAGAAGAAATAAAAATGAGGTCTGAAACAGATTTTCAAAAAAGAGCCCGAAACATAAGCTCTCTGATGACAATAAGTACCTACACATCAGATCTTTATGAGCGTTCTGACATTTTCAAATATGATGTAGACCCACAAAGGGCAATTCCAGTTTGTCCTGTTTGGGAAATGAAGCAAGCTCACTTTGATGTTGATTATATCAACATGAAAAAGAATGAAAATCCAAATATAATGGCAGTTAATGTTCATTCACATATACAACATAATTACTGTCATTGTCTTAAAATTTATACAGATGGCTCACTTTTAGACAACCATCAAGCAGGTTCAGCAGTCGTCATACCGGCACTAAAAATAGAAAAGTCCTATCATGTTGGTAAAAATCGATCTGTTAGTATATAACTTATAAGCAATCAGCTAAGCTTATACTAGACGTCAAATACTTCAAATCTTCTGTGTTTAAGAGGAATTCATGTTTCCTTTTGCTGGATACCTTCATATATATGATTATTTTCTAATGAGTGGGCTGATCGGGCTGCGAAGAAAGGTGCACGTAATGAACAGGGGTCTATAGTACTGCATGTCCCTCTATCCATTGCAGAGGGTTATCGGTTATTAGAAGAGGCATCATTAAACAAATTCATAGAAAAGCATCAGCAAAACAATCGGCTTTCACATTCAACTCTGAGTGTAAATAGTGT
>CM054155.1:1062855-1080355 GCA_028751875.1 Rapana venosa | reverse complement strand
CTTCAGTCTATTCAATATTATCTGCAGCATGACCTTGCTTGGGTGGCATATGAGGCTGATTGTGCGGTAATTATGGCATTGTTGTAAATTTCCTTTCTTGGGGAGGGTGATGATGAGTGACTGTGTCCATGGTGTTGGCCATTTTCCTGTCTGCCAGATCTTGTTGCAGATTCTTAGTAGGGCGCTGATCATGGCTTCCCCTCCAGCTTGAACCAACTCAGCTGGAATGTTGTCAGCCCCTGCTGACTTTCCCTTTTTCAGCGATCTGACTGCTGTTTCCACTTCTTCTCGGAGGATAGGGTGACTGTCTGTGTCTTTGCTTGCGGGTACATTAAGGACTTCTGGATCTCCTGCGGTTCTATAGTTATACAGGTCGGAGCAGTATTCTGTCCATCTGTTCAGAATATCCTGGTCGTCAGTGAGACACTTCCCATTTTTGTCTTGGATTGTTAAACCTTTTCCCTGTTTTGTGCTAGTCAGGTCTTTCACCAGCTGATATGCTTTCTTGCTATTGCTTTTCTTGATGTTCTCTTCAATGTCTTGGCACTGTTCACCGATCCATTTCTCTTTTGCCTCCGTCATGGACTTCCTGATTCTTTTGTTGACTGCCCTATATTGTTCTGCTCTTTCTCTTGTTTCATTTTTCTTTTTCTTCAACTCTCTACGCTTGTCGCATAGTTGTAGGATGTTAGGTGTGACCCATGGTTTTTTGACTGGTCGGTGTTTGCCAAGAAGCTCGCTTGCTGTTTCAGTCACTGCTGTATTGAAACTATTCGTCAGTGTATCTATGTCTGAGTCTATCACAGTGAGTGCTGCAAACTTTCCACCTATCCTTGCTTGAAAAATTTCTACTACCTCTGGGTCCTTCAGCTTCTCAAGGTCAAATTTGATCCTGATGTTGTTCCGCTTGTGGATTTTCTTTAGACGTAGTCAGAAAGTCATCATCACAAGATCATGATCACTCCCTATGTCTGCTCCTGGAAAACTTCGTGTCTGTGCGATGTTAACGCTAGACTGAAACCGTCTTTTCACCATGATGTAATCTATTTGGTTGTGGTGTTCTCCATTTGGGCTATGCCATGTCCATTTTCTGGATTTCTTGTGTGGGCCAAGTGTATTCACTAGCTGGAGGTGGTTGTTACTGGCAAACTCCAGGAGTCTCAAGCCTCTTTCATTTGATTGGTTATTACAATGTGGCCCACAAACACCCTCCCAATCTTTCCATGCATCTTCTGCTACCTTGGCGTTCCAGTCACCTTGCACAACGAGGATGTCTTTCTTGGGAGTTTGATTCAGAACCTCTTGTGGCTGGTCATAAAATTCTTCTATGGCTTCATCTGTGCAGTCTGATGTAGGGGCGTATGCCTGTACTACAGTTATGTTAAAGGGGGTTGCTCTCAGGCGGATGGTAATAAGTCTGCTGGACACAGGCTGACAGCTCATGACGGTGTTCACGGTGTCTTTGTGAACGAGAAACCCCACGCCGTGTTCATGTTTATCCTGTTTTCCACTGTAGTATAATTTGTGGTCTTCCTGGGTCGTTGTTTCTCCCATGCTTTTCCACCTTACTTCACAGAGCCCAAGGATGTGCCATTGATATCTGGACATCTCATGTGTCAGTTCTTCCACTTTGCCTGCAGCTCTTAGTGTCCGTACATTCCATGTGCCAATGATGGTGTTGTTTCTGGCACGGATTTTGCATATTTACATATATGTATATACATATACATACATACAGAGCTCCAAGGTTTACGCCACTGGTGAACATGTTGACGAAGGCGAACCTTAGGGTTTAGCCTACATGTTGGCAGGCGAAGATCTTAACCATCCTGCCACCTTCCTTCTTAACTGATAATCATTATGAGTAACTGGGTGTCATATGATACTTCTTGGACAGTAGTACAGTTGTTGTTTGTATGAATATCAATCAAGTCCTCTCATGCTTCTTCTCCTCTTCATCCAACGCTCAGACACAACTACTGTTGTCTGTCAGATGAGCGAAAATGCGTTGCGCTGCCGTTAAGCGCCTGACAGGTCAGTCCCAGCACATCCGACTTTGGCATGGGAGAGAGTTGTTCTCTTGGAAGTATTTCTCGAAAAACAGCAGGAGAATGGACCAAGACGGCAGAACATAGACAAGGGGGCGATGACAGGAAGAAAAGGAACAAGGCAGGAACAGAGAAAAGAAGGAACTGCTGGCCCCAAATTTCAAGAAGGTGGGGATGCTATGATTATATACTGGCAGGCCCCCCGACGTCCCCATGGGGAATCTCTCATTATACATGTCAAGAAGAATTACAGCGACATCCCTGATAATTGTGGCCTTTGTGGTCGGCGTGGCTATAAACATGGTGACTGCACTGGTGCCCTGGTGGTCTATCTGACAGACCTGCAGACCCCAATTTCAGATACCAATTTCACAGCACACAACCATCAACATCAATGTCCCCTGCCCTCCCCTTCCCATCGTCTAATATCACTTTGAGTGAACAGACGTAAAATCGAAGCAACAACAACCCCCAGGTAAGTTGGTGAAGAAAACGGTGTAAGAATGAAGACTGCCCAGAAGTGACCTACAGTGACATGTAGATTGAGTGAGGACTGAGGGAGTCAGGCTAAAAAGTAATGAGCCGCCTGCTTTGTCAGTGGACAGACCCACATTAGTCAGTCATAAATGGACAGACCGGCAGGCAGGCACTGTGACAGACAGACAGACCGACAGAATGATAGATGGTTATGCACATAGAAAGACAGGCACGAATGGATGGAATTGCATGCTTGTGCCTTTGCCAGCGTCCATGTGTTATGTGTGTTTTCACAGACTTCATCAGCACCCAGTCTTATGAACAGGCTGCTGTTATGTCCAGCACATAATGAAGTGGGTTTTTTTTTAGGTCCCCCTCCCCATTATTCCAGCCTTTTTTGCGGGAGAGTATTTGTTACATTTTGTTGTGAACTTGAAAGGAAGCAAGTGACAACTCACAAGAAAACTGCTTGAAAAGGCACGTGACAACAGTTACAAAGAAAATGTATCAAGGAGACTCGCTGGTAAAATGCACACGCACTCATATATGCACCAGCCCGTGACCCCCCCCGCCCTCCCTTATCCAGTCAGCACGTGATAGTCAAACAGCACTGTGGTGACAGTGTCGTGTGTGGAGGTGTCCAGTGTTCACAGGTGTTCAGTGTTCACAGGTGTTGGCTGGACTTCAAAGGCCGTGTGACGCCTACAGATGAATGGTTTGCTGGCGTCTGACAAAACCACTTATGTCCCGACGAACTGTCAATTTGACATCAGAGCAGAACTAAACTTAGGTGTGTCTTTGCACTGGTGTGTGAGCGAGTGTGTGTGAGTGTGTGTTTGCGTGCGCGCGCGCGCACGCAAACAACACAAAGTTCATTTATGCATTGCACTACGTTGCATCGAACTGTATTGTACTGTGTTGCTTTGACATGAATCTTCCGCATAATACTTTTTTTTTTTTTATAATATTGTATACCACTTTAAATCATGACGCAATTTCGGGCTGCTGTCCCTGGGGAAACGAGGTACCAGAAGAGCAGCGCCACCTTTTAAACACTCTGTTAAAAAATCGATTCCTGTCGCCGTGTGTATTTATTCCTTTTGAGAGTGGTTCTTTTAGACAGAGGTTTGCCAGGGGCAACTCTCATTTGCTGTAGGTTATTTACATGTGCTGGCTATGTGTTGCAGATGAGATCTGGGTTTGTAGTCTCCTCCAAAAGCGGAGCACCCAGGACCCCCCCCCCCTCTGGTGGATGGGAGCCAGGTCTGGCTTCTAACGGAGGTCAGACCTGCACCTTCTCACTTTCTACACCCCACACCACTACCGCTACATCCCATTGGCTTGTTACATGACGACCCAGGTTCGAATCCCGTTCAAGGAGAAATTTTCCCCTGGAGTTAACATCAGTGCTGGATGACTATAAACCAAGGTCCATGTGCGAACACACGCATAAATCTTGCACACACGTTAAAACCTGTTCCACTTTTCAGTAGAGTAGGCCATTGAGTGCCAGTGGGAACAGATGACAAAATTTCCAAAACTACATACACATGGGGACTGGATGTAAAAACAGTACATGAGTGCTTATTCCATTATCCTCGAAATAAAAGATAAGATAAAATAGATCACCAGTCCACTATCATGCTCTCCCCACAGCACTTAACGATAACCGTTTCTGTTCACCAAGGCAATCATTGTCATTTTTCCCTGCCATCATTTTATGATACTCGTTTCTTTTTTTCGGCCCATCCATGTGACTGTGTGTCTCAGCACTTGGAGCTCCTTCAAGGTAAAGCGCTGTGCACATCTCCACCCCACATACATGATATGACTGCAGACTGTTGGAGTCAGAATCAACCTAACGTTTTGCACAGCACCAGCTCAGTTTGTTCAATTTATTTAGGGTTTTTTCTTCTTCTTTGTCAAATGCTCAGCCAGCAACTGTTATCTTTTAACTCTCAGAGGACGGCCGTCCGCTATAGCGGATCGGTGTAAAGCCACGGTTTCGGACGACTCGCCGCTATAGCGGATTTGCTGTTTGCAGATTTTTCATGTGGCCGCTGCATGATACTATGACTCGTGCAGCTAAACATAGCTTCATGAGCCGGTCTAACATCGAATGCAGTGCGTTGTGGGGTGATTCTGTGTGTTCCGAGCTCTTTGTTTGCAGTTGTAGAGAGTAGCCGACATGCCCAGCATGTTTGCATATGTGTCAGAAGCAAAATAGAAGGGATCAGATTAGGTCTTCATGACGGCGTTTTACTAAAGTGATAGCTTCAATTTTTATGTACTAACCCAGTATGTCATACATAAGTTCAGAAAATTTCATTTTCTTACTATGTGTTTTGTATTTTTTATGATTTTTTTTACTAACCATTACAAATGGGCCGTCTGTGGGGGAAAGCAAGGGAGAGAATTGGCCGTCCCGAGTGAGTTTTAATTAAGCCTTTCTGGAAATAAGAAAGGAGAAAGGACCAAGAAGAAGGCGACAGGAAGAAGTTAAAGCAGAAAGGGCAGGAGAAAGGACCAAGAAGAAGGCGACAGGAGCAGAAAGGGCAGGAGAAAGGACCAAGAAGAAGGCGACAGGAGCAGAAAGGGCAGGAGAAAGGACCAAGAAGAAGGCGACAGGAAGAAGTTAAAGCAGAAAGGGCAGGAGAAAGGACCAAGAAGAAGGCGACAGGAAGAAGTTAAAGCAGAAAGGGCAGGAGAAAGGACCAAGAAGAAGGCGACAGGAAGAAGTTAAAGCAGAAAGGGGGACACTAACGGGGGAATTCCAAGCACAGACTGTCCACATGTGGGGAGATGCTAGTTACAGTAACAGGGCCCTGACATCCCCCCCCACTCCAACAGACATTTATTTTGTGCTTATTCCTTAACCCTATTAAAATGATAGAAATAATGATTAAAAAAACACATCACAAAACACTAATTCCTTCATTAGTTGTTTTATGAAATACGCCCTGTCAAAGTCCTCTTTCAAGTCTCTGAAGACGCGATACACATCACACCGATATTTTGACCAGAGGATTCAAAGATGGAAGATCTGATGTATGGTGATGTTTGCAGGACCAAAAATGGACCTGCTTTTCAGCAAGGGTGTCATTTAGCAGTGTTCTGAGTGAACTACAGGCTTGGTTTGATGATGACGATACAGGGATGACTGAATATCATTTGGAAAAAGGAATTGGTTACAATTCTCGTCTGGTGACCAAAGACATACTTCAGGCTTGCGTGTATGTATGTGTGTGTGTAAGAGAGAGACAGAGAGAACAATAAGTGACACACCCTCAAACACTGATGTCATGAATGTACTTAAAACACACAAAACCACTCTCTCACCTACTCTCTTTTTCGTATGGAATTCATTCCAATCAAGCCAACTGTTTTCAATGTAGTTTTATTTTTTTAATGTGTCCATCATGCAAGCAGGCAACAATGACAAAATGCACTACCAATACAGAATGACATATAGCACAATGCGAGGGAAGTGTTGGGAAGATGGGGTGAACAGTTTTTGTTTTCATGAACACTCTGCCATTTCTTTGCAAAAAGAGCCTGCTGACGACAAAACTCACTCCTCACCAGCAAACACGATAAAATATTGAACTCAGAACCAATCAAGACTACAACAATCACAAAGTTGCTTCATAAATTTAAAATCAACCATCAGCAAACCAAAAAACACTCGAGCTGTACAAATTTGCCTTAAAATTTAATCCCATGAAATTTCATGATTTTTTTTCTTTTTACCTCCCGTAAAGTTTGGTCTGTGGGACCAGCCACAAGGGGAAGAACCCGTGTCTGGGCACCGTTGAGGTGCTGGTTGAGATGGCTGCCACCACAGCTATCAGACTTTAAAACAGTTCTGTGTGTTTAAGTACCCAGCAAAATGACACACACAACTTCCCTCTTGATTTTCCTTTTTGAAGAGCACATGTACAGGAAAGATGCATGGCAACAAACAAGCTGTCTCCATGCAGGTAAAGCACAATATTCCGCAAACCATTCTTTTTTTCTTTTTTTTTTTTTTGGGGGGGGGGGGGGGGGAGATATAGAATTGAGGGAAAGGGAGAGAGGAGAATAAAATTTTAATATCTGATTTTTTTTTTTAAATTAAAAAGTTGCAAGCAGCGTATGTGTTTTCCCTCCCCGTTATCTATCAATGTCACAGAGGTGAATCATTCTCCTGTTGGTGTTTATTTTCTGCTTTGGAAAAAAGTGTAGTGAGGAGACGGCAGGTTTCTGTGCTACACACACGGGGGCGTTCTTGTTTTCCGGCATGGCTTTGGGGTTTTCTTGCCTATTTTGAGTTGCACCTGCAGAAGGTGAAGTCAGTGCTGCAACTGTTTTGATGCCAAAGTTATTGTGGTAAACACAGGACTAGCTTTTGTCAGATGCATGGAGTTGGTCAACCAGAGTCCCCTTGTCTGTGTCAGCCACGTTGAAGAAAGAGACCACCAGTGTCTAGTCTAGCTAGGCCAGGAGCTGCAGCACCTCCTCCTCCATCCAGGTGCTGTCAGGAAGGAGGTCAGAGGTCCTGCCAAACTGGTGACCTTGGTCAGGAAACAACAGCTAAAGGCAAGATTCATCCCCCAATTCCCTGGGAAAAGTGCCAGTTGTTGCTTGCCTTCCTTCAAAAAGATCACTGTGGATTTCATTGGCCCATGAAAACCAACATCCAGGAACGGCTTTAAATATGTACTGATAATAGTTGACATTGCTACAAGGTTTCCAGAGGCTGTTCCTCTCAGAAACATCGACACTGCTTCTGTAGCAGAGGCAGCACTGTCAGTCTTTTCAAAGGCTGGGTGTCCTGAGAAGATGTTGGATTGCGGGATGCCATTTTCCTCTGACCTCAAGCAGGAAATCTGCTATCGATAAAACCTATAGGTACGTCCCCTTACCATCATCAGTCCAATAGACTAGCAGAACGGTTCAACAGTACTTTAGTCTAAAAACTATGCTGAAAAAGATACCTCATGCCAATTCCGAGCAATGGGAGAGATCTATACATTCCGGCATTGCTGTTTGCCTACCGTGAACTGCCTTAAAAAAGCACAGACTTATCACCATTCACACTTTTGTATGGTTGACATCCAAGAGGTCCTGTTGACTGACTTGCTTAAGTTTGGTCAGGTGATAGGGAGAATGATCAATCCAAACCTTTGTATCAGTACAGATCAGAACTGAAACCAGTTTAGCAAGAAGGTATTTCTGTAGCAGAGAAGAGTGTCCAGTCTGCTGCTCTCCTGTATAAAACTACACCTGACAGAAAAACAGTCTCTCGTTCTTTCAATGTTGGCGATGAGGTATTAGTTTTGTTGCCCACAAACCCTAAACATAGAACAGCCATTTCAAAACCCAGATGATTTTGAATACAATGGTAATGAAATTGAGTTAGATACCTTACCATCCCTTCAGGGAGAAACTGTGAAAAGACATCATTCATTTCATTGTCATTGACAGTTTGAGATGAACAGGGGAGAAACATCTTTGGGAAATTTAAAAATGTAGTTTAACCCTGCTACATTCAAAGGAAACATTGACCATGAAATAAACTTGACATTGGAATTTCCTATCTGTCTGAAACAGTAGCCATTGCCCGTTTCATCACAAGGGGAATTCAGTGCTGCAAGTGTCAGTGGGTGAACACCCAACATATCTATTATGAACATTTTTTTTTTTGGGGGGGGGGGGGGGAAATAATTTGATAATGAACATGTAAAATGTTGTTTTTGACGTGTTAGCACAAAGTTTGGATTTAGGGGAAAACCGGGAGAAAAATAACAATATTTAAGTTTTGGTGTGGCCTCACTTTTGTTGGTGCATGGGTGAATGTGTACACGTCTTTGCATACATTCACACACACAAACTACCTTTGTGTAACAATCAAGTCATTAAACCAAAGCCCCAGAAAAAAGAAAAATAATTGGACTGATCCTCTTAACAAGAACTATTACTGTCCACTCAGATTTATGAGTGACTGGTTCATGAACTCTGCTAGCATCGTTCAGCTTCACATTTCTTGCCAAGCTCTCCACTGTATCAGCCTCTTTTTGGTCCCCTCTCTACTTTGCTTGTCAAGGATTACAAAAATGCTTTGCTTTTTCAATTTGACCGTTTATCTTTTTTTCCTTTTTTTTGTTGTCCTTGGTGGACAAATTTTCCTACTGACTGCAAACAAGAGAATACAATACAAAGTCCTGCAGTGGAGACAATGAGTATTTGCTGCCATGCTATGCTCCCATACCACGCACTCTTCAACTCTACCCCCTGGGCTAAAAACTTTCTTCCAAAACATTTTCAGTCCACAGACACACAAAATAAAATATATACCTTTTCAGATTAAAAAAAAAATCAACATATTTACATACAGATTTACAGAATAAAAGTCCATTCTTTTATTTACTTTAAAATCATTTCATGTATGTGCACAAGAGAGAGAGGGAGAGAGAGAGAGAGAGAGAATGTGCAGTTTTGATTGAGTCATAAAGTGACAGATTTGATAATGATTCTCCATATGTACAACAGCTATATATGCCTGATACTTTCCAGCACATTTGCTAAGTCCATTTCACCTGTAAAGTATTGACAGCCTTTTCTGTGCCTCGTCATTCTCTTCTTCGTCGCTTCATACACATTTCTTTTTTCCACTTCACCACCTCTGACATAATAAGAGAAACATGATGACAGTGAATGTGCTGGGACTGTGACTGGAAGCAATAAACATCAAAGGGGAAAACCAAACAAAAACATCAAAGAAACAATACACAGAAAGAAGACTAACAAAGCAGCCTGATGTATTGTCACTGCCCAACCCTGTGACTAAAACCCTTCTCTATTAAAATAAAACATATGGCTCGTGATGTGTATTCTATGTGCTGAACAGTGTGCCAAGCAAAAGTGAAGCTAGGAAAGGTAAAGTTCCATTCTAATACACTGCAGGGGGCAGTGGTTCTTTCTTTTTAGCTGGGATCTGTGAACGTTCCTACAAATTCAGTGCCACTTTCAAAAGATGGCAACTTTATATTAGCTTCCCTTATGTTCCACCATCATATTCTTGTCACAGCTTATTTTCCACACAGAGAATAAATTGTCTCTCTATGGCCAACTTTCAAATAAGAGCTAAATTTCCTGGTCTTCCAATTTTTCTTGATAAGCAGTGAGGTTTCCTCTGCTGTCAGATTAACAGCGGATGTTCACTTGCGAAACTGCTACTACACAGACCATGACTGAGATAAAACAGCATATGTTGGCTGGGGCAATGGATGTCACACTGGAAATAGTGGATAAAACGGACTTTGACTGGGGGAAATTATCACTACAACACCACCATCAGTTAAGGCTGTTGGGTTAATGAGGCCAGCTGCTGTATTGAGAAGCAGCTGATACTGGCCAGTACCCGTGCGACCTCAACGTATTACACACCGCTTTCAGTCAGTCCTCTAGCTGACTGTACAGGGGCAAGATAACTTGATGATCCCCAGGATAGCATGGTGCAGAGTTCCACACTCCACCCTTCCTGTCATGGCTTCTGTCTTCAGCACACTTTCAGCAATGTGACTCTCACTCTCAGCCACATCAGGGCAGGTAGGTCCCGCAATGTTTGTCACTACTTCAGGAGGAATCAGACTGGGAGCCACACAGGAATGGAGCCAGCATTAAGGGCCTGTGTCAAATGGAAAGATCTAGTTTACCAACGATATGAAGCAAGACGAAGGCAAGGGAGCAATACAGTTGCAGTGTAAGTTGGGTTTTCTTTTTCTTTCTTTGTTTGGAGGTGGGGGGAGGGTTGCTACAGACTCTTTATCACCTGCACATTTATGAGTTCACTAACATGGTGTTCTTCACTACCACTGACACTTTGAAAGTAAACAACAAAGACTAAAAGCAGGCACATAAGTTGTGTTCAAGAGAGTGTGTGGCTATCCATGTTTGTTGGCCAACATTTTGTTCATGATCACTCCGTCACTGACACCAGGGAAGGAACTAGTTGTGACCAGGCCTGAAAGTGCCAACAGTGTGACAGCTGTGAAAAGTAATACAGGCAAAACAGTGTGATTGATATAAATGCACATCACAACAACTAAATCAATGAGATGAAACACCGACCATCTACAGTAATTACAGTATACAAAAACGTAACGCAGTGAGTGTTCCAACTTTGTGACTAAGACAATGACTGAGCTCTGAGCAAATTTCCCATCCAATTCTCGCCAAGCAGTCTTTTTTACAACCCACCCCCACTCTCTCACATTTTTTTTCCCAAATTCTTTCTTTTCTTTTCCTTTTGTGTTTCTCCCAGAACCATTACTTTCTGATGAACTGCTCGCCAGGCCCCTTTTCCCATACCCTCACGTGCAAGGAAAAGGAATGCTCACGAAAGGAGGGCGACGAGCCAGCCCCTGGTCGTGTAGTTCCAGAGAAACCCCCCGCAGTCCCCGGGGGGTGAAGGGGGTTGTGTGCAGCAAAGCCCGTTGTTGGGGACACCCACAGCACAGCTGAAGACAGTTTGGGCTTAGTAACTTTGGGGGAAAAGCTGTGTGGATGAGTATGTGTGAAAATTTTCTGTAGGTAGGCAGTCTGTTTGACCCAGAAATAGCAACTGACTAGTTACCCTAAACGCACGTGATGTTACCCTAAACTGCACGTGATTTTCCCCCCTAAACTACGTGTTTTCCCCCAAAACTGCAGGATGTTACCCCTTAAACTGCAAGGTTGTTTCTCCCTAAATCACGTGAGTTTACGTGATGTTTCCCCTAAATGGTGTTGTTTTCCCTAAACTGCAAGTGTTGTTTCCCCCTAAACTGAAGTGGTTTCATGATTTTTCTCCCTAAAGCAAGTGTTGTTTCTCCAAAACTGAAAGTGTTTTTTTCCCCCTAAAACTGCAAGTGTCGTTTCCCCCTAAACTGCACGTGTGTTCCCCCCTTAACTGCACGTGTTTCCCCCCAAACTGAAAAGTATGTTTCTCCCTAAACTGCAAAGGTTTTTCCCCTAAACGCAAGTGTTGTTTCTCCCTAAACTGCAAGTGTTGTTTCTCCCTAAACTGCAAGTGTTGTTTCTCCCTAAACTGCACGTGATGTTTCTCCCTAAACTGCAAGTGATGTTACCCCTAAACTGCAAGTGTTGTTTCTCCCTAAACTGCAAGTGATGTTTCTCCCTAAACTGCAAGTGATGTTTCTCCCTAAACTGCAAGTGATGTTTCTCCCTAAACTGCAAGTGATGTTTCTACCTCATTTGGCTGGGTGCTGTACATGTGTGCAGTGATGGTGGTGGTGGTGGGTGGGGGGGGGGAAGGGGGTCCTCAGTGAGACTTGAATACTCATGTAATACATGATGTGCTTTTTTAAAATAAATTTTTTATTTGGTTGTCTCTTGAATGATGCCACAAACCCCCCATCGCTGTTTTTCTCTGGAAGTGTTGTCCTGCCGGGCAAAAAAAAGAAAGGGTCCCCAAACCCCCATCTCTTTACTTGATGCCCCAAATGTTTTCCGCTTTGAGCCCAAACCCACCCATCCTTTACTCTGATGACCATTTTTTCCTGCTTTTGACCCCGGGTCTTACAGCAAAAAGCCCCCCAGGTTGAGGGTTTTTAAAACAACACCTCAGGACTAGCACCAAAACACTTTTCTACCCCTGGGTGTCTAAAAATTTGTGTAAAGTGTGCACTGTTTTCCACAAGTCACCTTAACCCATGCCCTTCCCCCTTTTCCCTAGGACCCATCCCCACACTCCCCGCACACTGGGCCCCGGGTCCCCCCGACCAACTCCATCCAAAACTTCCTCCTTTCCTGACCTCTAGTGGGCCATTTGTAAACCAAACAGAACTTTAGAAAAAAAAGTGTTTCTTTCTAAGGAGTGTTATCAAGGTGGAATGTGTGTGCAGGATAGTGTTTGGCAAACAGAAACTCAGAGACGAAAAACCAAGCCTACAGCTGACCGGGGGCTTTTTTGTCAGGAGGGTTGGGAAAATGAACCCAGGATCCCTCACCACAATGACCCCCCCCCCCCCCCCCCCCCCCCCCCCCCCCCCCCCCCCCCCCCCCCCCCCCCCCCCCACCCCCCCCTTCCGGGGACAACCTGTACAGACCGGCATTCCCCATCCAAGTGCCCCCCCCCCCCCCCCCTCCTGCCCAAACGTGACAAGCCTGTACTTTTCCTGCCGACTGCCAACCAGCTCCAGACACCCCCAAACCTGTTTTGCCCTCCACTGACTGGTTTTCTCAGCACATTGGACAACCCCTGTTACCTTATCGTCAAAACAAATGCCCTATTTCACCAAAGCTGGGCGACAACCAATTTTTTTCCTCCTGCGGGCCGCTCTTTCTGCCTCACCACGGTAAACGCCACTTTGCATTCATGAATTCTTCCTAAGCATGAAAAACTACAAAGAACCCACAAAAAAAAGGCAAAAATAAAATACCTTTAATATAAGTTTTCATGCTGTTGAATTATAATTTGATCTAATAATGCTTACAAAAAAACCCAAAAAACAACAAAAAAAAACCCCCCAATGTATATGATAAAAAGCTGAAAAACACTCACCACCATGAAACAAAAAATCATTAGAAAAACTGAAAAATGCGACGCATTATCCACACAAATCAAGAAAGCTGATCTGAAAATCCTTTTCCAAAAGGAAAGAAAAAAGATTTGATCAATAAAAAGGAGCATGACCTTTGATCTACCCTTAGAATGTCTGAAAAAAATTTAAATACTCGACTTAGATTTCGTACCATCTGAAAACCTTGACAAGTCCATACTTAAATCTCAGTTGTCCCCAACTGATCGTAAAAACGCCCCCCCCTTAATTGTTTCACCTTCCCGATCCTCTATAGCCATCTGTGCCTCTCCAACCCTTTGTGACGCTGGCCCCTAAAAAACTGAACCTGAACTCCCCCTACCCTACTCTCCCCCCTCCTTTTGGGCCCTGTAGAGCTAAAAACCATGTGAAGAGAGGCAAATGAAAAAAACTGGGAGGTAAAAATAATGAACAAAAAACGAGGATGTGCGCTTGTACTTTACATCATTTCTTCAGTTGGATATGAAACAAAAAAGTTTGAACTTTATAAAAGAGAAACCCCACTATCTATATTCTCAGTTAAAAATGAGGGCTTGGGACAAGGAGCTCCTTGTCTGTTGCCTCATCCACCGATTCCTGTCTACAGTATACAGACAGACAGGGCAAGCTGTAGAAATGTAGACAGTTCAAGAAAACAAACAAGAAAAATCTTCACTTCAGCATCAACTTCCCCCTCCCCAAATTCTGTACCCAGCGTTATGAAGGGTGGCTGTGGACACTTCTCCGCAGACTGTGGACAACACAGTACTCACAATGGGAACTTCAAGCATCACACAACAGCCACCAACATACAAAGCCTTTTGGTCAGGTTTTCATTTCTCCTTCCACCCCAAAACTCTTGCCCTCTTTGTCTTTTAATTCAAGTCCTCTTTCCCAATCTTCAAATGAAAAAACAACAACAAACAAACAAAACACCCCAAAAGTAACAAACAAACAAAAAAAAAAGGCAAAAGAAATGGTGGAAGTTGGGGGGGTGTTTACTGAGGGGGTGCCGACAGGAGGGCGTCCTTGCGGGGAGACAACTGCTGCTGCTGAAAGACGTCGACCTTGTGGATGATGTTGTCCTCCTGCTCACTCCTCAGGATGAAGTAGCCATAGTGCTCTATCAGCCGCAGCGGGTGAGAGACCTCATCAACACTGCGCTTGAACACTGAAACACACCACCACTCTTCTTCCTTCACCCACATTTCATCTGCTTTTGATTAAGCACCACCATGTCAATGCTGGAATAGGCGGTGTATACATGTCTCTGTGCACCCTCCTCTCCAGCCACAGTGGATGTGTCCTTTACTCAGTGCATATCTCTGAGTGCTTGAACACAGAGACACACACATACGTACATTTTCCTCTGCAGTTGCTTTTTCAGCCATGAAACAGCTGTACATTCTTACCTGGAAATCCTCCTTTTCATATCTATTATCAGGGTTCATACAGACTTCTCAGCATAAAAGTTAACAACTTTTCAGTAAGTTTTTAAAAGGATTTTCACAATTTGAGGTGTGATTCAGACATTGTTACATTAGTAGCTTACAAATCCTATAGCTCTTATCATTAAATGCCTGAAAAACCAACCAACCAACCTAGAAATACACACCAGTGTGTGTGTGTGTTCCCCATAAAATCCACTTGTGGATGATTACAATAGCAGTATTACTACCTAATACTTTCAATGGACAGGCTTTGACTTTCAAAGGTTTTTAAACTTTTGTCACAGGCTGTCATTCTGGTCAATATCAAGGAGATTCAAGGCCCTGAAAAGGGGGGGTGTCTCAAAATTCCAGGAGTGAGGAAACTCTGTACAGACTGGAGTTTTAATGTTTACAGACGACAGTGCACAGACCCAGACAGTTTACGACGTTTACAGACGAAAGTGCATAGACCCAGACAGTTTACGATGTTTACAGACTACAGTGCACATACCCAGACAGTTTACAATGTTTACAGATGACAGTGCACAGACCCAGACAGTTTACAATGTTTACAGATGACAGTGCACAGACCCAGACAGTTTACGATGTTTACAGATGACAGTGCACAGACCCAGACAGTTTACAATGTTTACAGATGACAGTGCACAGACCCAGACAGTTTAGGACGTTTACAGACGACAGTGCACAGACCCAGACAGTTTAGGACGTTTACAGACGACAGTGCACAGACCCAGACAGTTTAGGACGTTTACAGACGACAGTGCACAGACCCAGACAGTTTAGGACGTTTACAGACGACAGTGCACAGACCCAGACAGTTTAGGACGTTTACAGACGACAGTGCACAGACCCAGACAGTTTACAATGTTTACAGACTAGTGCACAGACCCAGACAGTTTACAATGTTTACAGACTACAGTGCACAGACCCAGACAGTTTACAATGTTTACAGACTAGTGCACAGACCCAGACAGTTTACAGACAACAGTGGCAACAGAAAATGCAATGCATAGCTGCCAACCTTTGCGAATCCAGAAATAGAACAAGGTGGGGGGAGGGGGTGTCAGGAGGGTGAAGGGCAGATCCCATGAAGCTGAAGCTTTTCTAATGGTTAACCCTAGTGGCACAGTTCCTGGAATAATCCGGTAAAGGCGGGTCTAAGCTATGTGGCAGATCCCGGAATATTCCGGGATGACGTAGGTGATCGTAATTGAACGCTCACTTTCGCTTTCAAAGGTCAGCCAATGAATGTTAAGGCTGTTGTAGGCACGCAGAAAGGGGTGAAGGTCGTTCGACACACACAAGCAGCGAAGAATCTGATTGGTTAAGAGTGTTGGGTTTTTTTCGGACCAGCCGAGATCGTCTTCAACAAAAATGGTGGCCAGCGTTTGCACCAGAATTTCTTCAAGCGTTTTTCAAGTTTTTTTTACAATATTGACAGCGAGGAGGAAATTTAGAGGCTGGATTTGGTTGAATTAAACAATGAGAGAGCCGATGAGGTAAGGATTGTGGAATAGTTTGGAAAAACTTAGTAAAAATTTATCGCGATCGGACTGAATCGAGTGGTGCTAGTTTTGCTGGATGGACAACTTCGCTACTCGGCGATTTTGACATCACAGATTGTTTTACTTTATTTTGACGCAACGAGGCTTAGAAATAACTGTTGTCGAGTCAAACCGCTATGCTGCTGAGTACTTTGCATCACATGAAATCAAGCAATCTTTGTATTTTCGTCACAGAAAGTCCCTGCTTTGCACATTCCGCCATGATGATCGCGATGGCATCGATCCTTTCGCTGAACTTTTCGGAGTATTTGATGACCGATAAAGCAATACAAACTCCTTATTTTTTCAAAACTAATGTCAAGAAATAGTATTTACCTAATCATGACATTAATGCACTGCAAGAACTTTGCTTATTGTGTTAAAATCGATCCCGATGTTTGTTGTTGTTTACATAATCATAAACACTACACACTATTAAAGTATTATAAAATTACACTCATTTAAAAGCATGTTATCTGTTCTTTCCAGTGATTTATAGCTTTACACATTTAATTCAGTTTTATATATCAATAGCAAGGGTTGTTTGAGCCCACCCTGCTCCAAAACAATGCTATCCAATGTTAATTCAGCCAATAGAGACTGAGCCTTGTTGCCGTCTATTCAGCGCTACTAGGGTTAACAGAGCAAACTGTTCACCTCCTGACAGTATGGTGTTGTCAGGAAAGAATAGTCGTGTTCCAGGCTAAGAAAGGAAAGGGCCATAGGTAGAAACAGAAAGTACTTGGATCACTTATCATGTCTGCTTTGATGAGGTATACAATTTGTTTATAAATACAATTGTTTAGAGCCAAGCGTTGCAATGATTTTGTTGCCTTTATTTGTTTTACAGCAACTGAAGTCCAAACAAAGTGTCAGGTCTGGGCCGGACAACATGGGCTCTCTGTAGTTTGCTGCTGAGCACTACAGCTTCTTCACACCTGGCCACTACTGCCTGCAGGTTCACACTACTGGTTACCACATACCCACCACAAACACTTGTTTATTTTGTTGAGCACTGACTGCTTCCATAATCTAGTCTTGGAAATCTGCTTTCATTAGTTTTGGACTTCAACAGATACAAAATATATCCATCCATATGAGACAATCGATACACGATTCTGTGACTTAATGCACATGCTCACTATCAGTCACTGCCTCCCTTGTGCATTATCACCGATCTGCTAAGACTACTCCTAGTAGGGTTTGTGTTGTCTGCACAATCGAACCTGTGCAACAAACATGCAAAACAATGGAGGGGCTGGCACAGCCACACAGCTGACATACAACTAGTCATGCAAAACAATGGAGGGGCTGGCACAGCCACACAGCTGACATACAACTAGTCATGCAAAACAATGGAGGGGCTGGCACAGCCACACAGCTGACATTGGGTCCGTTATGTACACCAAACTTGTAAA
>CM054155.1:935355-1055355 GCA_028751875.1 Rapana venosa | reverse complement strand
AGACCAAAAAAAACCACGGTGATTTCCCCCCAATTCCATGAGGGAGAAAAAAAAATTTTAAAACATGGGATTCCCCCAAGGTTTTTAAATTTTATGAATGATTTGGTTTTCGAACTTTGTTTCTTTTTGTTTCCCCCGAACCTTACTTCAATCAACCCCAAAAATCGAATGCACCCCACTTTTTAAAGGGTCGCTTTTTAAAAAATCAACATTTGAGCCACAATAAAAACTCACAAACCAAACATTTAATTTTTTGCCCCTGAAAGCCATAAAAAATGTTTATTTAAAAATCGAATTCCCAAGGGAAAAAAGGGTCCATCTTTGGGGAAAAAATTTCAAAAATTTTTCCCCCAAAACAATTTTTACTAAAAACTCATACCCAAATTTCTGTCATTTTTCAAAATTCAAAGTAAAAGTCTCAAAGGCAGTTTTTGTTGCTTCCCAATTTTCACGGATCTGAAGCGAGATTGGCAGGAAAAATTTTTTGGGTGGCCAAAAAAATAAGGAAAAAAAAGAAGGAAAAGTCATGTTTAGGGGCCCTTTTGGGCCTTTGGTTTCCCCCAAAAATGGGCTTTTGGGTTTTTTAAGATGCTTTTTCCAAAAAAAAGGGTTTAAAAATTTTTTTTTTTTTTTTAAAAAACCAAACATTTTTTTTTCCAAAAAATGGAAAACATGGGTAAAAACGGAAAAAAAAATGGGGAAAAAAGGGAAAGGTAAAAAGGATTGGCAAAATTAAAGTAAAGATTTTTAAAAGGAATTTTCTCAAAAATTTCAGATGCAACCAAAAAAACAAAAAAAAAAAAGCAAAAGATGCAAAAAATTTAAAAAGCCTGACATGCAAAAGGGGGAAACAAAACTGTAGGTCTTCACTAAAACAAGCAGACAAAAACACAAATATAAAAACATCTCTTTCCCCTCTCCCCCAAACCACAAACATGGGTCACACCCCACGGGCCCCTCACACCAAAACCAACAATTCAAAAACAAAAACCCAAAAAGAGGAAGTTTTAAATATATAATTTTTTAAAATTTTTATATTTAAAAATAAATTTAAAAATATATATATTTAATAAAATTTAAAAATAAAAAAGAACCGCGGGGGTAAAAAAAAGCAAAAAAAGGGAAAAAAAAATGGGGAAAAGGGAAAAAAGCCGGAAAAAAGGGGAAAAAAAAGGGTGCATTAACCCCATTTTTTTTTAGTTGGGTTTTTTCCTGTTTTTGCAGTTTTTGGTTTCTTTTAAAAAATCCCAAAAATCTTTTTTCCCAAAGTATCAGGGCCCCAAAATTTTTTTATTAAAAATAGTTTTTAAATTTTTTATTTTATAGCTACGTAAACCAAAAAACCGACTCTTAAAAAAATTTGAAATTTGACAGATTTTTTTCGGCCCTTTTTTTTCATGGCGCAACCCCGCTGTTCCCCTATTAAAAAGAAAAACAAACCCTTGGAAAGCTCTGTTTCCCGCCTTAAAGAAACGTTGGGAAAATTTTTCCCCAGTCCCACCCTTTGTCCCATGGGGAAATTGGGTTTTTTACATTTAGTACACAAACTCAAGCGGAAAAAAAAGCCCCCTTTAAAAAGGGAGAAAAACCTCAAAAGGGAAGTAGCCAGGCATCCCGGGTTCGTTCGCGTTTTTTTTAAGGAAATAAAATTCTACAGATTTTTTCAACAACAAAGCTGCGTGATCCGGGGGGAACCGAAAACCTTTTGGGAAAAAAAAAGAAGGCAATTTGTTTTAAAAGACCTTTTTTTTTAAAAGAAAGCAAAAATTTTTCTGGGAAAGCCACCAAGGGACGAGATTTTAAAAAAATTTAATCACTGAGTATTTTTGCCAGGGAAAGGGGAAAACGAAAAAAATTGACATAGACAGCAGGGGATGACAAGGAAAACCGACGACCCAGGTAGGGGAACTTTTCAAAAACCCAATAGGCCTACCCAAAAAGGGGGCTAAAGAAACTTGACAAAGCGAAATTTAAATTTTTAAAGCTTTTTTCTATTTCCCTTTTTTGGTTAAAATTTAAATGTCCCCCCATTTCAATAGTTGTAAAAAAAAAATAAAAACTTTCCTTACCTTCTCAAAACTCAAAAAAAAAATACAATTTGGAAAATTGGGGGGGGGCGTTTTTTTTTTTTTTTTTCCAAAGTTAACCCCCCGATTTTGGGCCCATTTTTTTTGAAATTTTAAAGGGAAAAAAAATATAAAATCAAGGAAAAAAAAGGAAAATTCCCTTTTAAACTTATGTTTTGGGGGTCATAAAAAAGAGGGCCAGCTTAAACTTTTCTCCAAAATTTCATTTAAAATTTTAAAACCCTTTTTTTGCATCATTTTAGTTCTGTCTTATTTAAAGGTAGTCATTCTTTTCATGTGTATTATAATGCATCTATTTCTAAGCCACTTACGCTTTATCTTTACAATCAATGAATCATCAGTCTGAACAGTGAACAGTTAGTGCTAAATGTCTAAAACTCTAAGTCCTAGTGTTAACAAATATTTATGAGTGTCTTAAATTAATCTCTCTCTCTCTCCTGTCACACAACACACACACACACACACACACACACACACACACACACACACACACACACACACACCACACACACAAACACTTCTGATCGGATTGACCAAGTTTGCAGCAGACAACTTTCCCTGAATTATGCAGAGTTACTTCCTGCAGTAAATCATCATAATAATAATAATAATATAGGGAATTTATATAGCGCTGAATCTTGTAAAAAAAACAAACAAATCGAAGCGCTTGATCATATCATACCAGGTATACGGAAAAAAACACCCAAAAACTAAATGTGATCAGACTTGTTTTTAAAAAAAATATTAGATACGTACTATAATCATTATTCTAGGCATTGCAATGTATTTTGAACTGCATACTTATGAAGAAATAACTTTGATCAAAGTGACTGAGACCTTGACATGCTGTTTAAATCGACCTGTTGTCGGGACTTGGCAAAATGTTTGCACAGTTCGAATCAAAATAAAAAACTACATAATCATAAAACAAACATTAAACTCATTGGATTTGATGTAGAAATAACTCAGTAACTGATTGTTAAAGTCTATAATGTCTGATGTTCGGTCTGTGTAGACTTGGCCAATCAGTGGCGTTAAATAAAATAACACGGCCGTCTCTCTGGAGCTCCTTTCGCCTAAAGGTGGTTGCCTTCTTGTAGCTGGCTAAGCTTCTGATTGATACCCAGCACGGAAACATACAAAATATTTCTATGAAATTTTTAATTGCGTTTTTCGGTGACCTAATTCTAATTTAGTTTAAGGATGCCTCCCATCAAAATAAAGTATTAACTTTCGGCTTTCTCTTTGTTATCATTGATAAGGTTTAGGTGGCTTAGGAAGCACACCTTAGCGATGTTTCTACCACCAATGAAATTTCATGGCTTGCAGAGAACTGTCAAATTTCGCCATTTTTCACCTTTTTCACAATTTTTGGCTTTGCGCTACAGTCATACCTCCACTCACAATAAAAGCAGCACAATGTTATGAAAGATCAATCAATTCTTTTTATTCACATATACATAAAACTCATTATGATGCAGTAGAACTCAAGTTAGAAGTGTTTGAAGACAGTAACCGATTCACATTTTCCTAGGGTGCGTGGTAGAGTTGAGTGGTACTGCTGCTACCCAATTTAACCTGTAGACGTGACTTGGTGAAATATTCACACAGTTTGAATATAAAAAACCCCAAAATAATCATAAAACAAACATTAAACTCATTGGATATGATGTGGACATGACTTATTAATCTATTGTTAAAGTCTATAATGGATTTCTTAGCGAGTACTGTCTACAGTGTTGTCAAATTCACCACATCAGTTTCAACATGGCCCGAATCCAAGGCTGTGTAGAACTGGCCATTCAGTGGCGTTGAATAAAGTCACACAGCCCTCTCCCAGAGGTTCCTTTTGCATAATGGTGGTTGTCTTCTTACAGCTGATTCGGTAAGCTTTCGATTGATACCAGGCACACCTAGGTATATTCAAAGGATGATTACAAACTACTTATCTGAATTTTTAAAATGTTTTCCAGTTATAAGTTTTATCGCTTTAACTAGTTTAAGCGTGGCAACCATCAAAATAAAATATAAACTCTCAGATTTCTATTCATTATCATTACTAAAGTTTTGGTGGCTTTGAGAGCGTGCCTTAGCAATGTTTATTGACAACTGCAATTTCACGGCTTACAAAGAACTGCTGAATTTTGCCATTTTTCGCCTTTTCCATGATTTTCAGCATTGCGTAACATTCCCACCTCCAATCACACAATAAAAACAGCGCAATGTAATGAAAAATCAATCAATACTCTTTATTAATATATGCATAAAAATTATAATGATGCAGTAGAACTCATGTTCGAAGAGTTTGAAGACAGTAACTAAATTGCATTTCCCTTCTTCTTCTTTGTCCATTGGGATCGATGATGACCATCTATTCATCCTGGGATTGGGAGGGTCCATTTCTGTGGGTGCGAAGATGACTTATTTGGCCAATCCGCGCTTGAAAAGTTCTTGAGCAGTATGGACAGGGTATAGTGGCTGCTTTTGGAGACTTGGAGGCTCTATCTTTCCTGTCTTGCCTGCGTTGCTCAGCTGTCGCAATTCTGTTTGCTTCGTGGGCCTTGGCGCCACTGCATACAGCTGCTCGCCACTGTGGCCTCTCCATTGCTGCCTGCTCCCATGAGTTTATCTCAATGTTGAAGGCTTTCAGTGAGGCTTTCAGAGTGTCCTTGAAGCGTTTCTTCTGGCCTCCCTGGGAGCGCTTTCCATGCTGAAGTTTGCCAAACAGAAGTTTCTTGGGGAGCCGATGGTCTGGCATGCGAACTATCAATTCAATTCAATTCAATTCAATTCTTTTATTGTCCTCTGTTTAAAGGAAATTTGCTTTGCAGTGATTAAAACATATCTAAGAAAGTAATAGAATACGTACATATATAGGATGAATGCACGTGATAACAGGTAACGTTTGTTAAACACACACACATATTCACACACAATTCTATTAAAGGAAATTTGTTTTACAATGATTAAAAACACCTCTAAATAACTAAGATCATATGGACATACATAAATTTGAACACACGGGATAAAAGGTAACAGTGATTAAACACACACACTCTCTCTCTCTCTCACGCACACACACACGCGCGCGCGCACCTAAACAAATGCAAGCATGCACACATATACACATACGCACGTGCGCAAACACACAACACACACAAACACAAACACGCACACACACACACACACACCAAGCTAAATAATCCAACAATATTTAAATAAATAAAATACATAAATTATTATTTTTTAAAATTAAAGTTAAATTAAAAAAGTCTCCAGTTGAATATTAAGATGAAAAAGATGTTCAAACATATCAAATAAAAAATACAAAGGAAGCGCTAAAACAGCACCGAGCACACAGTAAGAGTGGACAGCCAGAAGTCCGCTGACAGCCCAGCATGCAGCCACGTGCACACCCAGCTCCTTCCTTCCCTCAGTCAGCACACCCAGCCTCTGGAAACACCCCCCCCCTCCCTGCCACCACAGCCACCACCATGCAACCCGCCACTGCAAGTACATGCTACAAACAACATGCATAATGTGCACATTTGCTCCCACTCCAGCTGGAGCACACACACACACACACGGACGCACGCGCGCAAGCACATACACACACTTTTTTCCTCCATTCCATGCCCCCTTCCTCCCCCCCCCCCTCCTCTGAATTTCACAACCACCCTGCTCCATACATCCACCCCGCCGCCACCACCTACACACTACACAAACACCTTCAGCTGTTCAGAGGCCCTAATGCCTGACCATGCACGCAGCAGCCACACAACTTGGGCAGGTGAGTTCCATCACAGACCCCCAAACCCTCCACCCCCCCCCCTCCACACAGCCACCAACTCCATCCTAGCATGCAGCCATCCGTCCATCCGCCCTCCACCACCCCTACTTCTATGCCCCTATACATCCGTTCACAGACACACACACACACACACACACCTAAATGGCAAAACACAACACCCACACGCACACACACACACACTCTCTCTCTCTCTCGCTCTCCGGTGCAGGCAGGGATGCTGTTGTTCACGGGTGTTGCTGTCACTGGAGTTGACTGTTAAAGAGTCTGACAGCTGTGGGCAGGAAGGAGTCTCTGTATCGGCTGGTTCTGCTTCTTATGGACAGAAGACGACTGCTGACCTCACGCCTAGACACACACTGGGACAGTGCAGGGTAGAGGGGATGGGTGTCGTCCTTCATGATCCTGGTCATCTTCTTCAGGCAGCTCTTCTCGTAGAGGCTGGAGGCTGGAGTGATGTCCTTTTGGATGATCTTTGCTGCTGCCCTTGTGATGCGGTCTAGCTTGTTGCTGTCAGATTTTCTGGTGTTACTAAAATAGCAGATTTGATTGTACAATGCAATGCTTTGCACTGCAGCTTGATAAAACCTCAGTAAAATGGTGCTGCTGATTTGAAAGCTTCGCAGTTTTCTTAAGAAGAACATTCTTTGGTTTGCTTTCTTATAACAGGCATCAACATTTTCAGTCCACCTCAGCCTGTCGTCAATGATCGTGCCAAGATATCTATAAGCACTGGTTATCTGCACTTCTTTATTCTTGATGGTAAGTGGTGTTGGATTGTCATTTTTCCTTCGGAAATCAATTATCATTTCTTCTGTTTTTGACACATTCAATTCCAGATAGTTCTTGTCACACCAGTCTACTAAAGCTTTGACTGTGGATCTGTATGAGGTCTCACTGCTCTTCAGAAGCCCAGTTAGTGATGTATCATCAGCAAACTTGATTTGAATATTGCTGTCAGTGGTAAAACGGCAGTCAGCTGTGTAGAGGGTAAAAAGGACTGGTGATAGAACACATCCTTGGGGGGCCCCTGTATTTATCAACAGGTAGTCTGACACAGCTTGCCCTATCCTCACTCTTTGTGGTCTTTCTGTTAAAAAGCTAAAAATCCATGCTATCAATGTTGCGTTGACATCCATGCTCAGCAGTTTCTGTATTAAAAGATGAGGTTGAATAGTATTAAAAGCACTTGAAAAATCAATAAAAAGAATTCTGGCGTAAGTTCCTGGAAGGTCTAAATGTTTATACAACTTGTGCAGCAGAGTCAGTAGAGCATCATCTGTGCCCCTGCCTTTAGAATAGGCAAACTGGAGGGGATCTTGATGCTCTTCAGTCTGGAGCCTCAGCTGACGAAGAACGATTTTTTCAGCACACTTGAATGGTATTGATGTTAATGCTACAGGCCTGTAGTCATTTAATTGGCTTGGAGTTTGTTTCTTTGGGACTGGGATAATTGTTGAGGTTTTCCAGAGCTGGGGGATGTACCCAGTGTCAAGGGACTGCTGGAAAAGGCGAGTGAAGACTGGAGCAAGAGAGTCACTGCATTCCTTGATGGTTTTAGCGCTGATGCAGTCTGGGCCACATGCACTCTTACAGTTGACTTTCTTGAATTCACTCTGCACTTCATTCTCTTCAATGATCACTCGAGATGCTGTTTGTTGTTTTACCGTCTTTATAGCTTCTGCTTGTTCTGTTTGAAAGTTCTTCTGGTCAAACCTGGTTTAAAACGTTGAGTTCGTTTGCCAGCTTGAGGGCATCCTACTACATGGCCTGCCCAGCGAAGCTGGGTCTGCATCATGATGGTGTGGATGCTGGGAAGGTTTGCTCTAGTGAGCACCTCAGTGTCTGGGATCTTGTCCTGCCACTTGATGCCAAACAGTTTTCTCAAACAGGTGGTGTGGAAGTGGTTCAGCTTTTTAGCATGGCGTTGGTAGACTGTCCATGACTCTGAGCCATAGAGCAGGGTGGTGAGCACTACCGCTTTGTAGACCTTGATCTTGGTTTCTGTTGAGATGCCTCTCCTGTCCCACACATTCTTTCGGAGTCTGCCAAAGGCAGCGCTTGCTTTGGCGAGTCTGGAGTTGACCTCATCATCAATGGCTACTGTGTGGGAGAGGGTAAATTTGTCCACTGCTTTGAGCCTATGTCCATTTACGGAGATGTTTGGTTTAACGTAGGGCTTCCCTGGGGCTGGTTGGTGCATTACCTCAGTCTTCTTGGTACTGATTGTCAACCCAAAGTTGTCGCAAGCATCAGAGAACTTGTCAACACTGTCTTGCATGTCGGCTTCAGAAGCAGCATTGAGGGCGCAATCATCAGCAAACAGGAAGTCGATGAAATCTGTTGAGACCTTGGTTTTTGCTTGAAGCCTCCTGAGATTGAAGAGTGATCCATCATACCTGTACCTGATGCTGACACCAACATCCGAATCTCTGAACGCATCTGACAGCATTGCCGAAAACATGAGGCTGTGGGAGCAAGAACACAGCCCTGCTTCACTCCGTTGGTGACTGGGAAGGGTTCAGATGCCTCTCCGTTGTCTTGTACTCTGGCCAGCATACAATCATGAGACTGACGTACGATGGCGATGAGTTTTCTTGGGCAGCCATACTTCGCCATGATTCTCCATAGACCCTCTCTGCTAACAGTATCGAAGGCCTTGGTCAGATCAACAAAGGTGGAGTAGAGGTCAGTGTTTTGTTCCTGACACTTGGAGCTGCCTGGCAGCAAACACCGTGTCGATAGTCCCACGATCTTTCCGGAAGCCACATTGACTCTCTGGAAGGTCTTGCTCAAGGTGGACTATGAGCCGGTTCAGCAGTACTCTGGCCAGGACCTTGCCTGCGATGGACAGCAGGGATATTCCTCGATGGACAGCAGGGATATTCCTCGGTGGTTGTCACAGGCCTGGCGGTTTCCTTTGTTCTTGTATAGATGTATGATGGAGGCATTTTTGAAGTCTTGCAGAAGTGTCTCATGCTGCCGTACGACTTGGAAGAGCTCATGAAGTTTTTCAGTCAGTGCTCTACCACCCCCTTTGTAGATCTCAGCTGGGATTGAGTCTGCGCTGGGAGCTTTACCACTGGACAGCAGGCGAATTGCTTTCTGGATCTCCTCAAAGGTTGGTATGGCACTCATCATCTCGTCGACTGGAACTTGTGGGAGGCGGTTAATAGCTTCATCATTGATGGTGGAAGGGCGGTTTAGAACATTGTCAAAATGTTCAGCCCATCTATCAAGGATCTTGTCTTTGTCAGTGATGAGAGTAGACCCATCTGCACTGAGGAGAGGTGGTGATCTTGATGTGGTGGGACCATAGATCTCTTTGAGTCCATCATAGAAGTTCTTCATGTCATTCCTGTCAGCATATCCTTGGATCTCATCTGCTTTATTGCTGATCCAGGAGTCTTGCATCTGACGCAGCTTTAGCTGGATGGTGCTACGCTTGTTCCTCAGTGCATCTTTGCTGTTGATGTTGGGTCATCAAGGTGGCCTTTATAGGCACAGCACTTGTCTTCCAATAACTGTGTGATCTCTTCACAGTTCTCGTCAAACCAGTCCCTGTGTCGCCTGGAAGTAGGGCCGAGGCACTCCATAGCTGTGTTATACACGATCTCACGGAGTGTTCCCCATGCTGATTCCATGTTTTGGCTATCCAGCACAATGGGCTCTAGGCGTTCCTCCAAGGCAGCAGCAAGAGACTGCTTGACTGTGTCGTTCTTCATCTTGTTGACATTCAGGCGTTTAGGTGCTCTCACGCCTTGTGGCAGTCTCCTGGGCTGGACACGCAACCTGAGCTTAGAGACAATGAGATGGTGGTCTGTCCAGCATTCTGCTCCACACATGGCCTTTGTGACAGGAACATCCTGCCTGTCCCTCTTCCTGGTGATGAGATAAGATGCCAGTGCCTAGAGCGGGGATGCATCCATGATTCCCTAGGGTGCATGGTCAAGTTGGGTAGTGCTGCTGCAACTAAAAATAGTGGGCAGTTTCCAACCAAGTGATGCAATGTTTACACTGATACTCTTACTTTAGCAAGGATGATTGGCCAATATTTTAAACTCTGACCTTCAACTGCCAGCCAGTTTAAAAGCTGAGCCAGTGACCTTTTGAATGATTGTCACTTGCCAGGTTTATTCTGTGGGTTCGGGGACATGACTGTCAAAGTTGACAAATTTTGCATTGTAACAGGAAGTCAGGACGAGGAGCTAGTTGTTTTAATTAAACTTGTTTTTAAAGCAAAAGAAAACAAAATTATGCCTCAATACTTCAACACAAAGTAAAAGAAAGCCTATAATTTCAGAATCATTCAAAATCTTAAAATCAACACCCTGATCCCCATCCCCTGAAAATTGCTTCTAGCGGAAAAGTGGGTCAAGCGCACTCCAACTCAGTTTGTGGCGAAGTCACATATGGTAAGTATGGAGCAACTAAAGCAGAATTTCTTCTCTGATGGCAGGCTGGAAAAAAAAGTCACCAAGCAGCTCACAGTGCATGATTAAGGCACAAATTGTGCAAAGTAACTGACCTTGGAAGACAGGTGTCTGTATAGGAAGATGGCAGCAATGATGCCTGTTCCCAGTACCAGCAGAGCTGTCAGAATGAGGCACAGGTTGACCCAGGTGCGGTGACGACGAGGAAAGTAGGTCACACGAACCAGTTTCGGTGCTGTTCCCACTGTCTCCTCAAATTCCGATTCATCCTTGACCCCAGTCTGAAACAGAAAATACACAAACCTCTTCAGCAGTTTTGTAGGTAGCGGCAGCAAAATTTTTTTTTTTTAGTTATAGCTTATATTTTTGCTTTAGAAGTAAAGATCTTATCAAAAGAAACATAACACACAAAAAAGTAAACTGATATCTTAAATAGTTTTCGAGATATAGCCTTTTGAATTTTGACCGTACCGTGAAGTGCACAAAAATTGTATAATTGGCCGATTTTGACTGAACATATTTCTTGCAAATAAAAAGGCACACACTCAAAACATCAAATCATCTCTTTTATTTACCACAGAGAATACGAAAACAAAAAATGAAAAGAATCTGTTGGGGGAAAAAAAAATTATGGAGCACCAAAAATGGGAAAAACCCATTTTACAAATTTTCGAAATTTCCCAATGTACCATGTTTGGGATCCATCATTTTCAAGATTTTTCTATCATTTCCCTTGAAATTGTTTGTATGTATTCCTGTATATATACAGATTATAGCTTTTTTTTTTTTTTTGGAATGGTAGGGTCATCCCTTTGGCTTTAGCAGCTATTTTGCCTCAAAGTTGGAGAAAAGGCCAAAATGACCAGTGCAGAAGGCTCATTTTAGGAAAATTACAAAAATAGTCATAACTTTTGATAGAATGAACCAATTTACTTCAAATTTGGAGATAATATTATTTATATTGTATTCTATAGGTTGACATTATTTGATTTAAAATATTCTAAAGGGGAAGAAAAAAATTGGTTTACATGTGTTATGTTACCATAATTTATGATGAAAATGATGTGACCCGACAGGAACCTGCAACAATTCTGGACTACATGGAATCAAAGTTGTTTTTAGATAAAAACACTTTGTTTGAATTCATTTCCCTGCAAAATGACACTGTTTAGGGCATTATTTTGTCTGTATATTGTAGGTGCATGCATGTGCACACACGTGCGTGCATGCATATGTGTGTGTGTGTGCGTGCTTGCTTTAAACCATAAGGGAAAAACCCAGCAAAACAAAGCAAAACCAAGAATTGAAAAAAAAATAAACAAAAAATGTCTCTGAAGTCATAGTATGGCTGCCTATGTTGAGGTTCTTAAAACAGTCATATACACAAACACCCAGTGTGTACTTGAATCATAATCTCACTGTGATTCCCAGGTGAGGAACAAGCAACAGCAAATAATAACTAAAACACAAAACAAACACAGAACATCTGTGTGACCCCCAGCTGGTGAACATGTAACAGCCAAAAATAACAAAAGCACAAAACAAACAAATAAGTCCCATTTTAAAGACTCTGGTAGTAGGACTGATGAGGCACATTACTAATTATTTTGCAACCAGTTTTTGAATGCCTCATATCTTCCTTTCAAGTCTGTTGGCTGTTCAACAACAAAGATGCATCCAACTGATGATGATGGTGCAAGATTCAAAGATCCAGCAAAAATAACTCTAGAAGAGATTGTGTAAATCTCAGGATGTCTTGACCATCTAAACATATTGTCTCCTCTAATCAGAACACTGGTTTTTTCCATGAAGTTGATGTCTGCTTTGGTCTCATCCATTATTTTGATGACTTCACTGATGTAAAAGTCATCATCATAATAGACAGCAACTATCTCCCCAAAATTTTTTACAAGAAAAGTTGCCAAATTCGTAGCAAACATCATCCTTTCCAGATCCCAGGTTCTGAATTGGTTAGTTTGTTGAGCCACTGGTGCAAGCTTGAAAATGATAAGTTTTCTTTTGTTCTAAATTTTTCACATCGACAATCAAATGAGTATTCTCTCAAATTAGATGGAGTTAGCCCAATCTCCTTAGAAGATTGCCCTACATCTTCATCAAAAACATGGACTTCAGTCTGCAGGAACTGTCGAATATCAGATTCTGAAAGTGTTGACAGATTTATTCTTTCTGCTGCTCTTGCACTGCTCTCTATCAAAGTCTTTAATCTGTGCTCTGGGGCTCCACCACAGAATTTATGCAAAAGCGATTCAGTTTCAGCCCTTGAGCAAAAAATGCTTTTTTCAGATCAGCATAGGTATCATCCTCTGAAATGTAAAAAATAATACATACTATATAATATAATGCAGTATAAGTATGTGAACTGAATGACAAAGTGTGTGTGTGTGTGTTGTGTGTGTGTGTGTGTGTGTGTGTGTGTGTGTGTGTGTGTGTGTGTGTGTGTGTGTTGTGTGTGTGTGTGTAGACTAGTTTCAATAGTCTGGTAACTAATCACCAGACTACTGAGTCTACTGTAGATACTAAGACTGAATAAGAAAATGAATTGTGTTTTGAGGGTGGGTTTTTTTAGGGTTTTTTTAAAGTCTTGTTTTATTTTAAGGTACTGTCATTCTTTTTGTGTATTTTATTTATAATGCAACTATTTCTAAGCCACTTAGTTTGACTTACCTTTTATATTTACTATCAGTATCATTGAATCAATGATTCATCAGTCTGAACTGTCTTAAATTAATATTATCACACACACACACGCACGCACATGCACACACGCAGTGACGCATGCACACACGTTTCTAAGCCGCATACACTTTATCTTTACTTTCATTGAATCAATGATTCACAGTCTGAACTGTGTCTTAAATTAATAATGATATATCACACACACGCACATGTGCGTGCGCGTATGCACACATTCTGATCGGATCACGAAGTTCGCAGCAGACAACTTTTCCTGAATTACGCGGAGTTACTTCCCGTAGTAGTGATACCAGGTACAGAAATTTTTTTTTTAAAATACTAAATGTAATTAGGCTTATGTAAAAAAAAAATTAGATAAGTACTAAAGGCATTATTCTAGCCATCGCAATGCATTTTGAATTGTATACTTATGAAGAAGAAACTTAATTTTGATCTAAGTGGTAGTGACGTGACAGGCTGTTTAATTCGACCGGCTTCGCGTGACTCATTGAACTATTCGCACCACTTCGAATCAAAACAAAAACAAAATAATCATAAAACAAGCATCAAACTAATTGAATTCGATGCAGAAATGACTTAGTAATTGATTGTATAAGTCTATAAGGGATTACTTATCGAGTTGTGGCCGCAGTTTCGTCAAATTCGACGCATCGGTTTGCACATCGCCCGAAGCCATTGCTCTAAGCTCGCTCTGGGTCAAACTGGCCAATCGGAGGCGTTTTAAAAAGTGAGGCAGCCTCCTCTCAGAAGCCTCTTGTGCCTAAAAGTGGTTGTATTCTTGTAGCTGATTGGCTAAGCTTTCGATCGCTACCCCACATGCTTGGTTTTGTTCAAAGGATGTTATCGAAGTAATTATCTGAAATTTTTAATTGCGTTTTTCGATGACGTAATTTTTATCGCTTTAAGTCTATGAGACATCAATATAAAGTGCAAACTTTCAGCTTTTTAATCGTTATCATTAATAATAATTTGGTTGCTGTAAGAGCAAGCTTCGGCGATATTTCTACAACACTGAAATTTCACAGATCACGGAGAACTGCCATTTTTGGCCATTTTCGCGATTTTCGGCATCGCGCTACATTCATACCTCCACTCATACAATAAAAACAGAACAATGTAATGAAAGATCAATCTATTCTCTTTATTCTCATATGCATAAAAATCATAATGATGCAGTAGAACTTGAGTTAGAAGCGTTTGAAGACAGTAACTGAATCACAGTTTGCTAAGGTGCGTGGTAGAATTGCGCGGTGCTGCCGCTACCTACAGTTTTGTCTCTTCCTCATCTCACCTACCCCCCCCCCCCTTCGAAAAGGTCAGCAATAACTTATTCCAAACTCATCATTTCCAGGACTACCTTTTTAGCCACAATTTATCCAGTACACCATTACTCTGATTACTGATTCCTTAGTGGCACGCTGGGGCAACAGAATAACAACATGCAAATATGCATCTCTGAAGACCAAGTTTCCCGTCACTGTGTCAGGTGAAAAGGGGTTCAACTTGTCGACACCAAAGCATACCGAATGTGACAAACTATTTTTCAGCTGTATACACAACTACAGGCAGAACATTGGGCCACACTGTCTTAATCTAAGTGAGTAAGTCAGTAAAAACTGAATTGCCCTCGTGCATTCCTTCCTACATGACTGACCCCAAAAATTCGAAAGTCAAGCTATATTACATTACCAACAAATGTCTGCCTTGCTTGGTAACATCTTACATTGCACGAAAAGTCCATCTAGTGATGCACAAACAGCAGAAATGACAACTAGCTAAAGCTCTACAGTTTCAATGAAACTGTTCAACAATTTAGACTTTGCTGCCAGGCTTCCAATGGCTATCTTGAGTATTGGTGCACTGCTTCCCAACTGCAGTGAAACCTTGTCAAACATGCTTAAGTTTTCTTGACATCCCCCCTCCCTCCACCTCTCCTTTTAATCTTTTTTCTACTTCTGTATGTTTACAGGTGTGAACCTCTGCGTGCATGCGTGCATGTGTGTGTGTGTATCTGTGCAAAAGAGAGAGTTCCTGCTTGTAGTGTGTGCGTGTGTGAGTGTATGTGGTTTTTTCTTCTTTTATTTCAAGGAAAATGGAATAAAGCACTCATGTGCTTTTTTAAATCCAGTCCCCAAAGGTGTGCAGTTTTGTCAATTTTGTCATCAGTTTCTACGGCACACAAGGGCCTACTCTTCCGAAGAGTGGAACAGATTTTAACATATGCGCATGTTCTGCGTGCGTTTGCACACGGTACCTTGGTTTATAAATTATAGTCTCATTCCAAGGACTTTTGGGGGAGAGTGGAGTTGGCAATGATGTTAACTCCAGAGGTAAAAATCCTCTTGAACTAGATTCAAACCCAGGTCAGCAGATCACGAATGCATTACTCTAACCACTAGTGGTGTGTGTGTGTGTGTGTGTGTGTGTGTGTGTGTGTGTGTGTGTGTGTGTGTGTGTGTGTGTGTGTTGTGTGTGTGTGTGTGTGTGTGTGTGTGTGTGTGTGTGTGTGTGTGTCCATCAGGCTAATATTATTATGGTGGTAATGTTTGATAATATATTAATTTAATTCAAGAGATTAGAATAATTTGAAATGAAGTCAAACTTATTTATTTATTCTATTCTTTTATTTCGAGAATAATGGAATAAGCACACACATGCTTTTTTAATACAGTCCCCGTGTATATGCAGTTTTGTAAATTTTGTCATCTATTCCCACTGGCACACAATGGCCTACTCTTCCAAAAAAGGGAAACAGGTTTTAATGAGTGCACAAAATGTTCTGCATGCATTCAAATCCATATTCAAGCAAGTTTTGGGATTAAATAATAAGGTGACAGTCCTGATATGGCCTTCACAATTAACAGCCAACAGGGCTGTAAATTGTACTGGTAATATCATTATAAAACAAAACAATATATTTATTTCTCTCTCTCCACACACACACACACACACACACACACACACACACACACACACAATCACTATCCTTCAAGTGGAAGTTGAGTGGAAGTTGCATAACTCATTCACTGAGAGAATGGCCAAGTATCAGTTTCTGGATGTCATAAGGAGGTAGTAACAGCCCTGGAGAATACTGTCATCACAGCTGAGTGCATTTTTGTTTCTGTGGCTGGTGTGTCATAAATTTTATTTGCAAATGCGGCAAAGTATGAAAATGAGGTGTGTTCCTCTAAAAAACGCTGCGTAGCCGTCATTTTTGCACACAAGGTCAAGGCTTCAAGGAAAAATCAGATGCACACACACACACATATACATATATATATATATATATATATATATTCGCTATGGGCAACTATCATCACTGTATTAATATTGGGTATAATTGTTTTCACATTTCATTGTAAAAAACTAAGATGGGTGAAATTCTTTTAATATCTGGCTAGATTTTGCAAAAGAAAAGGTTTTTGTGGAAGTACACAATCTCTGACACTGTGACAGCAAATTCCGAAGATCTTACAGCTTAAAATAGCCAATACTCACAGTAAAAATCAAACTAAAGGACCTATTCATTCTAATTTGGTAAAGGGTTCATGTATTCATGGTCTGTTGTTCACCTGTAAGTGTAAACCAATAAAAACTAAGTGTTCAAATCACGGACAGTTCAGTAACGCAAGGATGAATGATCATCGCAAACCAATCACTGGATCAGATTCATGCAATGAATCAACGATTTTCTTGATTTACAGGGTAAATTTGATGCAGACCTGCCCACCCAAGGAAATGAAAAATAGTATTTGGACAGGCTATTAGATAGTAAAAATAGTATTTGGACAGGCTATTAGATAGTAAACATAGTATTTGGACAGGCTATTAGATAGTCAAAATAGTATTTGGACATGCTATTAGATAGTCAAAATAGTATTTGGACAGGGTATTAGATAGTCAAAATAGTATGTGGACAGGCTATTACTATAAGATAGTAAAAATAGTATTTGGACAGGCTATTAGATAGTAAAATAAAAATAGTATTTGGGCAGTTTCTTACTCTCAATCAGTCAATGCATTCTTTATCATGATCATTAAACTTTATTTGATGGTTATAAATTATACAATTAGCATTAATATATTATGGCTTTGATTCATTGGTAGCGCTATACTTTTATGAAGAATTTTGACTGAAGAGTAAGCTTTCAGAAAACTTGCCATCTTCAGTTTTTCAGTGTGTGAGTGTGTGTGTGAGTGTGTGTGTGTGTGTGTGTGTGTGTGTGTGTGTGTGTGTGTGTGTGGGATACTAGGGAAGTGTCAGGATCAAGGATGCTTACAGATCATCAATATAACCAGTTTATTTATGCTTGAAAGATCATGTAATCTGCATAGGCCTAATTATTCATGTGACTCATGAAAATGAAGACTTTGAAAAGAGCTATATAATCATCATTGATCCTCCAACATGCGCAAACCAGAAAGAAGAAAGCAAGTCTGATTTCATCAATGATTTCCAAGACATTGATTAATGATTATGTCACAAATTTAAGATGATTATAAAATAGGATAGTTTGAACTATTTTTTCTGGTAAGTTATAATATGGTGAAATAGGTAACTGAAGTTTCGTTGAATGACCAGCCTAACCAAGAGAAGGTAAAAATCACTGAGACTCGGGAGGGGCGGGGGGGGGGGGGGGGGGGGGGGTTCCCTGAAAGAAGAGTTGACCATATTTTTGGCTTTTGGTTTTGACCAGTTAAGACTTTAATATCATTTAATTTATGAACTGAAAGTGGGTTTTTTCTTTTTTTTTTATTAAGTTGTGCCTTGGAGATTATTTGACTTATGCCATCTGACTTAACATAGGCTGTAAACTTTTTGGGGTTTTTGGGTTTTTTAACTGAGGAAAAAAACTTTTGGATTAAGGGAATAGAAAGACCTACATCAGTATATCATACATGTATATATATATTATATAGTTTCAACTTTCATGATACATTCCTTTGCTGTTTTTGAGGTTGTCTTGGTACAATGGAAGTGTTTATTCTAAATTATTATTGAAATTGATGACTGTCATGAACTCTAATAAAACAAAGCACAGGAAAAAAATTCACTCTTCCTGTTGACCATACAACCTACTAATGTCATCGTTTTAAACCAACTAATGAACTATGTACTCAGCTGATGTCATGGCTTCTTACTACACGTCTAATTAGTCTGCACTGTCTGCTAACCAGGCAAGTGAAGTAGACAAATCAATATTAAAGGCGAGGAGCATTTCTTACATTCAACAGACATAATCATCATGTGACATTACAGCTGATAAATCATATCAAATTCGTTAGTTCTTGGTCACCCTTCTTCACACCCAGCTCAAAATTCTAGTGTTATTTTCCCGGAAATTCTGACGAACTGAAACTGTTTTGTTGCCATCAATAGGCAGCCATCTTGCATTTTGCGTCGTCTTCTTCAAGTCAACACAAAAACAAACTGCATGAAATCACTTACCAGTGGCTCTGTCAACACTTCAGGATCTTTGTCGGATTTCTTCTCGCCTGGTTGAGTCTTATAGATCGTCATTTTGATCAGTTAATCTGTGCGATGTGGCTATATGTTTCTTGATCAAAACAATAATATTTTCCCTTCTGGCAAATTATTCCAGTCAATCTATCTATTTTGCATAACCGGAAATCCCGTGCTTTCTCGCGAGACACAGCTGTCCAATTGTATGCCGGCAGAGTGAGCGCGTTACACAACTAAGTGGAATGAATTGGATTGGTCGGAAGAGGTTGTTTGCAGCGAGGTAAAACACATTGTTTCTTGATGCCATGCAATATCTGGGCAGCTCAACCATAGATAGAATAAATTCTTGTCGTGTGTGTACGTGAAACGTAAATATGCGGTGCGGTGGCCAGCTGTCTGTATCTTGTTTATTCAGTTTACATTCAGTTCACCACTTCCCAAAATTGTCTCAGTATGGTTCTGTTACGTAATTGTTTATTTGTTTATAACGAAAAACAAAAGTTCCATTGTAACAGTTCAGTCGCTTGATAATGTCATACTCTCCAAGTCAGCGATGTATGCTAAAGCCAAGGTAACTGGGGGGAGGGGGGGGGGGGAGAACCAGATGAGGTGACCCATAATAATAAAATAATAATCCCATTGATACCTTCTCTGTCTTCTCTAAAAGTTTCATTATGAAGAATAAGATTTTTAGGATGAGATGATGAATCGGGGGCCTATGTGCACATGTAAAAGAACATACAGCAACACCAGAGTTGACCCTGGTAAAATTCTTGTAAAAAGCAACTTTCAAGTTTCAATTTCATTGCCATTCTTATACTGTCATAGCCTTTGTTCATTGTGCCACTCAACAGTAGAGCTGGCTTGAAAAAAACAACCTGAACACACATTGTTTGAAAAGGGTTTATACTTATCAGCATGGTCTCTGTTCATTGGAAAGAAAGGGGAGGCCTTTCATGCTAGTTTTCCTACATACTATTTTGTTTTTTGAAAAATGTATTTTTACCCTTTCATGCTAGTTTTCCTACATACTATTTTGTTTTTTGAAAAATGTATTTTTACCCTTTCATGCTAGTTTTCCTACATACTATTTTGTTTTTTGAAAAATGTATTTTTACCCTTTCATGCTAGTTTTCCTACATACTATTTTGTTTTTTGAAAAATGTATTATTAAAAATTTTATCTGAATAAAGTAAGTTTAAAACTTATCTACTAGACTTTAGACTGTTTACATCTTATATACACGTCATAATAAAAAAAACCTGAGGAAGGCGAAAGCCGAAATATTGGGGAACATTTATTATGCTGGTTGTTATGCTTTCACTTTGTGTGGTATATATATATATATATATATATATATATATATATATATATATATATAGTTACCATCCTAAAGGTTGACAGTAATTTTCTCAGTCGAGCTTCTTGCTAAAAAACCCACAATAAAAATAAACAAACACCTGGTATTGTAGTGTAGATATGGCCTTTTTTAATGTATTATCAATACACATTTTCCCAAGCAGGGTATTTGTTTTTTTGACATTTCGCACTACAGCAGAATTTATTTTATGACATTTAAAACCCACACAAAAATCATATAAACAATCACACTTTTTCTACACAACCAGCCATTCTGCTGCAAACTATATCGTTTAGAAGAAAAAAAAGGAGGAACAGACATCACAAAAACAAAATGGAAAATTGTTTTTAACAACTTTTGACACATGGGTCGGCATCAAATGACTAACTGAAATGATTTAGATAAAGAAAAAAGACCCCTTCTCCCTACACACTTTCCTTGCTCTTGTTTATTCAGATTTGATCTTCTTAGCTTAAAAAACATTATGCCAGTAAAAAGAAAAAAAATACACAAGCGCACCACACCCACTAAAAGTCATTTTATGCAAATGTGTTATCAATGTCAATGAAAGGACCTTGTTTCTCAGCAGGATAATTTTGTTGATCCAGCAATGGTTTCTATGGACTAGGCCTCAGAAAGGAAAATATCTGAGCACATTACTCCTCTGCCTGTGCCACAGAGAGTGAACTATGATCAGTACCTTCTGTCACAAATGTCTCCACAAAACAGCACCTCCTACCATTGTGATAATTGTCTTCACTTAGGTACGCTCCTTCTTGTTCGCTTTGCTGCAGATATTATATGCTTACGAATACCTAGATTCAACCAATTCACCATTGGCCGTCGCTCTTTCTCTATTTCTGGTCCATCAATCTGGAATGATATCCCTCTCTCCCTTCACCAAAACCTACTTATGACACAAGATATACCTATTTCAAACCTAAGATTTCCCCCTTCTGTTTGATCTCATATCTGTACCTGCCTTCAACAGCCGAAAAACCCATCAGGCATCACCCTGCCAAAGTGAACCTCTGTGTGTGTGTGTGCGCACATTTGAATTTGTTTGAACTGTTGATTGTTGTCACTAATATTTGTAAGAATAGGTTGAATGCAAGTACTTGATTTGTTTTTAGAAGACATAGGTCTATATACAATGTAAATTACATTTATTGTTATTATTATTGCCAAACAGAATTTTGATTATTGTCAGATGAAGGGTTTGGGTTTGTTTACCAGTTACACTTGCAGACAAAAGAGTAGTGTAAAATGATGTACATACATCCAAAAGCGTTTTACAGTCTACTGACATTCATAAAAGAAATGATCAATAAATGAACAGTTTTGTATAAGCAGTAGTCACAACAAACAGAATTGGAAAATTTCCATTTTATGTAGGGCATGATGTTACCTGGATATTGCATTGCAATATCTTAAATTATAATGAACAGGTTGATCTATCTCTATCTATCTATCTGTCCCGTAGTCTGACGACCTTGGGGGCACCCTCAAAGACTCAACAACCAGTTCCCTCCATTCCTCTCTCTGTTCTGCCTTTCTCAGGGTTTTGTTGAGTTCTAGGCCTGTCCATTTGCTGATGTTATCCTCCCAGCTCTTCCTTGGTCTGCCTCTTCTTCTTCCTCCTTGGACAGTGCCTTGTAAAACTGTCTTTGCAAGTCCTTTGGATCTTGTGACATGCCCATACCATTTAAGTTTAAGGTTGATAGAGCAGCTAAAAATGCAGCAGCACATTCAAACTCTGCTGCTGTCTTGAATATATATATATATATATATATATATATATATATATATATATATATATATATATATATATATATATACCAATGTCAATTCATGAGAATTATAACTTGATAGAAAGTGCTTGCTGGAAGCATGTTAGGAAAAAACAAGTAGATGTGGGGTTTTCCCATGGTACCACTTCAATTTTTTACCTAAATGTCTTTCTCTCTTCTCATTTTGGGTTAGAAATATCACGCCAAAGGTCAGTCATAATCTTATTAATAGACTGAAGCTAAATGCTTTCCATACAATATTTTCTACAAATGTGCATTGTGTGTGTGGTGGGGCTATCTCAAACATTCATATTCTTTTTGAATGTCAAGTGTTAAAAAAGCACCTTCCCACCATTGGTGAGAGATCTTTGCATAAGGTTTTGAATAACTGTACATTGCTCTTTGAAATTGCTTTGCTGTTGAAAGAGAGTTGTGTTAGTAATTTGCTATAGCACAAGTAAATATGTCATTATTGATTTGAAGCAGAGGCATTCTACCCACCATGGTATAGTATTCAAAATTGTTACCTTTTTTTTAACTAGTGTTCTTTTGGCGTGGAATACATGACGTGTATTTTTTTTTTAATCTGTTGTAGTTTAATTAGTTATACAGTTATTCATAAGGTGAATTCATTTCTTTCATTGTATTATGATTACATTTACAGTAGTTGGACAGTTCCTTAACTTTTTTTCTGAATTGTTTGCCTTTTTGTGTCTTAATTAATCAGGTAATGTGAACAGATGTTAAATTGAAGAACACATACAGATTGTGCAATTTTTCTATTGCAGCTCTCTTACTTGGTCTTCTTGTTTTGCCAATCTTGGTATATATAACTTATAAGCCATACATGTTTGTCAACGGTGAATGTAAGTTTTCTTTCCCAGAAATCAACTGCATATGTGTAAAGGATTCATTGACATTTTTAGCCATCAGGTGATGCTTAATTTGCTTTGGTTTGGTCAGATTTGCTTGTTTCTAAAGCTCCTGGCTGTTCCTCTGAAAAGACTACTGTCCCCTTAGTAATTGTTTTGAATAATCCATGGTCTTCAGATTGCGTGTATGACTATGAGTGCATACAAGTTAAAACTGAAATATAATTAATGTTGTACTAGTTCTAGCATTATTTTTGTTCAGTACCCCAGTGACTTTAATGACAGGACACGTTTTCCCGTGGATTGCTAATATCGACAGCCTAGTGGTTAGAACATTGCGCTGGCAGTTTGATGACCCAGGTTCAATTCCCGCTCAAGGGGATATTTTCCCCTGGAGTTAACATCAGTGCAAACTCCACTCTCCCCAAAAGTCCTTTGGATGAGACTATAAACCGAGGCCTGTGTGCGAACACCTGTGTGCGAACGCACGCAGAACATCTTGCATATGTTAAATCCTGTTCTGCTTTTCGTAAGAGTAGGCCATTGTGTGCCAGTGGGAACAGATGACAGATTTCACAAAACCGCATACACACGGGGACTGGATGTAAAAAAGCACATGAGTGCTTATTCTATTATCCTCGATATAAAAGAATAAGAATAAACCCTCTTTAGTTTATTTTCCCATGTTTGAATGTTGATTACTCTGTGTTTATGATATACTTGATTAGTGTGTTATTAAAGAGATTGTGCTGTCTTTTGTTTTGCTAATAATATGTTTTCCAAATAGTTATTGAGGTTTTATCTTAAAAAAAAAAAACAAAAAAAAAAAAATTTCCCAAAAAAAAAAATGATAGGGTTCTTTCCAAAAATTTTTTTTAACACTAAAACTGAGTTTTTAGATTAAAGTGAAATTTTCGGGATTTCATTGCTTTAAAATTAAAATTACCTTCTCAGTTTTGCCCTGGGCCCAATTTTTTGTAAATTAATCGGGGGGGGTTGCGCCCGGGTGCCTGTGCCTTTTTGTGCAGTTACTATGCTGGAATCAAACACGCATTTCAACCTATCCACCTATTCCAACCCCATCTTTCCCATCTCTTAAAATTGTGCCCAAAACCAAAGTGAAAAATTTGCATGTTAAAACAAAGGAAATATGATTTTTGCATTTCAAGTCAGATGCAAAATAGAGTAATATAGAGCCAGTAAAAAACCCTGCTTTTCTGTTTCTTTGATAGTTTATAGTGTCATCTAGTTTATGTTTATCATGGCTATGTTTCTTCTTTTGATTTTCCGCTTGATTTCATTTTAATTTTGGAAAAATTGGAATTCCCAATGGTTTAGCAAAAAATTTTTTTGTCAGTTTTTGTTAAGTTATACTTATGTTTTGGCCTCATTTGTTAGTGTTGATTTTTTTTTTAAATTTTAAGTCCACCGATCAGAACTCCTACGAAAGAATGACCCCCCGGGTGGTCCATGGAGGACAATCACAAAAGCTTTGGTGAAGACCGAGACAGACAAAGGCTGTCTCTGTCGCCTTTTCTCTTCCTCCTGGCGATCTTTTGGGAAACCATTGAAGATCATAACGGCATACAGAAGAAATGGAATCTGTGGACATACTGTGGACCAGCGGGATGATCTCGAATTTTTGCAGGCGACTGGCCCTGCTTTCCCACAGCCGCCAACAGTTTTGCAGGACAGACTACAGAGCTAGCACCACCTCATACAAGTTAGTCTCAAGATCATAAGGCAAAACCAAGATACCCAGATCAATGCAGCGGTGAGAAACCGTCACACTAATGGGAAGGAGGCTGGAAAAAGTGAGTAATTCCGTACCTGGGTAGCATCTTTAACAGGAGGGCGGCAAGACGCAGACGTCAAGCAAGAATTGGCAAGCCCCGAGGGCAGCGAACTTGCGCTGAAGAACATCTGGAGCTCAAAGGTGGTGTCGACCTGCACAAAGATCAGGTGTTCAACTCTAACGTGAAGTCGTCCTACTGAAAGGAGCGGGGGACATGGAGGACAACAAAGACCCCCATCAGAAAGTGCAGAACCTTCATAAAACAGCTGCGAGACGAATCCTCCAGTTTTCCCTGGCCGACCCCATCGCTACGCAGACCTGTGGCAACGTACCAACCAGCTGCCAGCCGAGAATGAAACCCGGGCGCAGGAGATGGGGATGGATCGGGCAACCTTGAGAAAAGCCAGCCAGCAACATCACAAGGAGGAAACTATCAGAACCTCCAGGGAAAACGAAAAGAGGAAGGCAAGAAACACCTGGAAACCGACCTGGGGCAGAAACCAGGAAGATGGATGTCCTGGAGACGCTGGAGAGAATAGCCCGGGAAGAGGCTCTGGGCAGACTGTTGTCGGGCCCTTATGCCCCAGGGGAGTGAAGGGCCTATGTAAGTAAGTAATAGCCCTGCTTTAAGTTATGTAAGTTCAACATTTCTGAAACCACAAGAGTACTTTGAAATATTCCATTTTTGCATTGAAAAAGAAAGAGAAAAAGTAGAGTGCATTTAAAAGGGCGCACATCAGTAAAACCCAATATTTTCATGTCTTGTAATGCATTTTCATAGATGTGCAAATTGAATCAGATTAAGGGAAATGTGCTAATTTTCCCTTCAGTTTCATCCCATGTTCTCAGTGAATTTTTTTGTTATTATGAAAGATATTTGTAATGTAGTGAAAGTGAAAAAGAGATCCTCAACATTGTAGATCAATATAATTTTACTCATGTGGCCGTGGGTTACATCAGACGCCACCATGTAGATCTATCGGCTAATGTATCCAGGCACATCATGAAAACTGACTGCTTCAGTCACTGAAGGGCAGATCTATCACAAAATTATGACACGTTTCTTTGGTCTGAAAAAAGTTTCCTAAGTAACTATGCATCTTCATGTCTCCAAATGATGTCCATTTTGGATGAAACATCTTTAAAAAAAAAAAAAAAAATTGTTGTAATTGTTTTTTTGTTTTTTTGCAGTAAATAAAATTCATTTTTACATATAACTCAAAATGTGGAACTGATTAAGAACCAGACACCTCTTACCCCCCCCCCCCCCCCCAAAAAAAAAGGAAAAAAAAGAAGAAAGAAAGAATGGGATTATTATTTAACCCTGCAGCCTTCCAGCCAGGAATGAAGTGTGCCATGGCAGATGATGTGTGACAGTGAACATGTGTCAGTTCTTTCTAGATTTTTTATTTATTGATCAGTGTGTAGTGTACAAGATTTTTGAAGAACATCACTTGAAATTCTTATGTTATAGAGCATGCGTGATGCATTAAAAAGACCTTTGCTGCATGTTGGTTGCACCTGCCATCATTTCACATATTCTGAGAAAAGAATCTTTCAGACCTTTGGTACACTTAGTCTAGGACAGTTAGCAGACAAAGGAAAAAGTTATAGACTGACAACTGTGTCTTTCTCCTCAAGTTCAGTTTTGTCATTCCCCAAAACAGCATATTTGACTCCCAGTAAAAGATTAGGTCATCATTCCAAGATGATTGGCAATTCCAAAAATCCATGAAGTCTTTGTGAAAAGGAAAGGTGTGTGACGATGGATCGGCAGCAGGTCAGACAGCTCTGCTATAATAAGCAACCAGAGCCTTTCATATTTCAAAAGACCACGGTGACTGGACTTCATACAGTGATTCACAAGCGTCGATCAGATCTGTGTCCTATTGTGGAAGAAATTCAAGTTCAACAAAAAACGAGTCAGGTATCGTACCCATGCTGTAGACTTTCCTGATAATGTGAGGTATGCTGTACTGATGTCTCGAGATCAGAGAGTGCAAGGTATGTATTGATTTTAATTTTAAATTAAGGCTGCAGTGTCTGACATCACTTGGCTTAAATTAAACTAAACTTTTGTTAGCACAGTGTATGAAGGTTTTTTTTGTATTTTGTTTCTTTTTAGATGGGATGATAAGCAGAAATGTATGCTGCATTTAGTGTCTGTAAAATATCCCTTGGCAGCAAAAAAGTTGTCCCCAGCAAAAGTCCATGGATAGCAAGAACTTGGTTTCTAAGCCAGTCTCGTCTTGGGAGGAACAGTCGGACGACCTTCAATCATGCAGCACAGTGCAGTGGGACATCCACAGTGTTGTCACTTAGGACTGGTTGTTACATAGTTTTTTCAGTAGATCAGGATTTTAAGTTCTTGGATGGATTTCTTTTTGAATAAATCTGATCTGAATGATGTTAGCGTGTTTTGTTGTGTCAATATGAAGTTCACTTTCACATAAATCATCACAAGAAACAAAGGTATCTTCATTGGCACAGTCTTTATTTGCGCCGATTGCTCTTTTGCAGAGAATGAAAGTTGCTCCTGACTTCTCTTGCCCTGTGTTTGATAGTATACAAGTGGAATGCAATGTTTGAGCTATGTGTTACCCAGCTAAGACTGGACCACTTGCTGGATACAATTACAAATCTTATGACCTCCCTTGCATCCTTTCAATAGGATCCCCAAACATAAGGCACAAAGATTCACTAGGTGATTATTTTCTCCCATTTACATAAATGCATGCGCATGCAACATATATTTTGTAATATATATGTTTATTTTTATCTTCATCTGTTGATGGCAGTTTAAGCCTTAAGAATAATATCAATATCTTGTGAATGTTGATTTTATAACTCTACTACAAAGCACTGCCTTTTTTATTTTTCAATTTATCTCCCTTTTCCATGTATTTTGGGGTTGATTGGCTTCATGTATCTATATAAAGCTAAACATATTAAATAAAAAGTTAACGTGTTGTGCATCAGGTTAATTAAGACTATTTTTCACCCTTTCATCAATTGGTCACATTTGTACTGCACTCATACATCAGCAGTTCTGGAACCAATGGAATGTGACTTTGTTGATTTTATGTGTGTCATGGATGTCATTCTTTTATTTACTTTGTCTATCATCAAATGTTCCTTTAAACCTTTTAGTTTTTTAAGACAAAAGTGAACAGTTTCTGCTTTATAGGGCTTTATTGTCATGTATTGTTTTGATGATATTTCATGTATTATTATTATTATTATTTCTTTCAATGCTGACACAGAAATGGGAATCAACTAAACAGGCTGAAGACGTAACATTTTCTGCGTGGTGTTATTTTCAGACCAACTGACTCCTGGCATTTGCGTACGCTCTGGACTGCCTAGAATGCATGAGGTGCCGCTCACTGTGCTTTGCCTGTGCCTCGCTTTCTGGAGGCCACATCGGCAGTTACGCTCATGCTGAAGGGGTGGCGAATGTGGAGAAGGTGCGCAACACTGCCGGCACTGCTGCCTAGTGTTGAGCGTGGTGTAGCGTGTGTAGGTGGGTGATAGCGTGGTTGTGTGGTTGTAGTGTGGTTGTGTGGTTAGCGATAGTGTGGTGTGGAGTAGCGTAGCGTGTGTATGTGGTGTGGTGTAGCGTAGTGTGGTGTTGCGTAGGTTGTGTTGTGTATAGTTGTGTGTTGTGTTGTAGCATAGTGTGTGTAGCATAGTGTGGTTAGATGTGGTGTTGTAGTGTGTGTGTGTAGTGTAGATAGTTGTAGTGTGCGTGTAGCATAGCGTTAGCGTGGTTGTAGTGTGTGTGTGTAGTGTGGTGTAGCGTGTGTGGTGTAGTGTGTGTAGTGTAGTGTGGATGTTAGCGTAGTGTGGTGTAGGTGGTGTAGTGTGGTGTGGTGTAGCGTAGTGTACGTAGTGTAGGTTGTGTGTTGTGCGTGGTGTAGTGTAGTGTGGTGTAGCTGTGTGGTGTAGTGTGTGTTGCGTCGTGTAGTGGGTGTAGCTGTAGTGTAGTGTCAGTGTGGTGTAGCGTAGTGTGGTGTCAGCGGTAGTGTGGTGTAGCGTAGTGGGGTGTAGTTGGTGTGGTGTAGCGCTAGTGTGGTGTAGTGTAGCTGTGGTGTAGCGTAGTGTGGTGTAGCGTTGTGTAGTGTAGTGTGGTGTAGTGTGTGTAGCATAGCGTAGTGAGCATAGCGTAGTTGTGGTGTAGCGTAGTGTGTGTGTAGCGTTAGTGTTAGCTAGCGTAGTGGGTGTAGCATTGGTAGTGTGGTGTAGCGTTAGTGTGGTGTAGCATAGCGTTAGTGGTGGAGGTGTAGCATAGCGTATGTGGTGTAGCATAGCATAGTGTGGTGTAGCGTAGTGTAGCATAGCGTAGTGTGGTGTAGCATTGCGTAGTGTGGTGTAGCATGTGTGGTGTAGCGTGTGTGGTGTAGCGTAGTGAGTGTAGCGTTGTGTATGTGGTGTAGCGTAGTAGTGGTGTAGCGTAGTGTGTGTGGTGTAGTGTAGTGTGTTAGTGTTGTGTGGTGTAGCGTAGTGTGGTGTAGCGTAGTGTAGTGTAGTGTGGTGTAGCGTAGTGTGGTGTAGCGTAGTGTAGTGTAGTGCAGTGTGGTGTAGCGTAGTGTAGTGTAGTGTGGTGTAGCGTAGTGTGTGTGTTGTAGCGTAGTGTGGTGTAGCATAGTGGTTGTAGTGTGGTGTGGTGTAGCGTAGTGTGGTGTAGCGTAGTGTAGTGGTGGTGTAGCGTCGTGTAGCGTGTGTAGTGTGTGTAGCATAGTGTGTGTGCTAGTGTAGTGTGGTGTAGCTAGTGTGTGTAGTGTGGTGTAGTGTAGCGTAGTGTAGTGTGGTGTAGCGTAGTGTGGTGTTGCGTAGTGTAGTGTGGTGTAGTGTGGTGTAGCGTAGTGTAGTGTGGGTATTGTGTAGGTGGTTGTGGTGTTAGTGTTGTGTAGTGTGAGTGGTGTAGGTAGCGTAGCGTAGTGTAGTGTATGCGTGCGTAGCGTAGTGTAGCGTGCGTAGTGTGGTGTGGTGTGGGTAGTCGAAGTGTAGCGTAGCGTAGTGTGTGCGGTGTAGCGTGTGTGTAGTGTGGTGTAGTGTAGCATATGTGTAGTGTAGCGTAGTGTGGTGTGGTGTAGCGTAGTGTAGGTAGCGTATGTGTAGCGTAGCATAGTGTAGTGTTGGTGTAGACGTAGTGTAGTGTGGTGTAGCGGTGGTGTTGTTTGGTTGTGTGTGTGGTGTGGTGTAGCATAGTGTGGTGTAGCATAGTGTGGTGTAGTGTGGTGTGTTTGTAGTGTAGTGTGGGTGTAGTGTAGAGTAGTGTTAGTGTGGTGTAGCATAGCGTAGCGTGGTGTGGTGTAGTGTAGTTAGTGTGTGTAGTGTAGTGTGTGTAGTGTACGTGTGTGGTGTAGTGTAGTGTGGTGTAGTGTAGTGTGGTGTAGCGTAGTGTAGTGTGGTGTAGTGTAGTGTGGTGTAGTGTAGTGTGGTGTAGCGTAGTGTAGCTAGTGTGGGTGGTGTGTGTGTAGCGTGGTGTAGTGTAGTGTGGTGTAGCGTGGTGTGGTGTAGTGTGTGTGTAAGTGGTGTGGTGTAGTGTAGTGGGTGTAGGTTGTAGGTGTAGTGGGTTGTAGGTAGTGTGGTGTAGTGTAGTTGTAGTGTGTGTGTGTAGTGTAGTGTGGTTGTAGTAGTTAGGTGGTGTAGGAGTAGTGTGGTGTAGCGTGTGTGTTGTAGCGTAGTGTGTGTAGCGGAGTGTGTGTAGCGTAGTTGGGTGTGTAGTTGTGGTGGTTGGTGTAGCGTAGTGGTAGTGTAGCGTAGTGTGTTAGCGTAGTGTGGTGTAGTGTAGTGTGGCGTAGCGTGGTGTAGTGTAGTGTGGTGTAGCGTAGTGTAGCATAGCGTAGTGTGGTGTAGCGTAGTGTAGCATAGCGTAGTGTAGCATAGCGTAGTGTGGTGTAGCATAGCGTAGTGTAGCATAGCGTAGTGTGGTGTAGCATAGTGTAGCATAGCGTAGTGTGGTGTAGCATAGCGTAGTGTGGTGTAGCATAGCGTAGTGTGGTGTAGCGTAGTGTAGCATAGCGTAGTGTGGTGTAGCATAGCGTAGTGTGGTGTAGTATAGCGTAGTGTGGTGTAGCGTAGTGTGTGTAGCGTAGTGTAGCGTAGTGTAGTGTGGGTGATTACGTAGTGTGGTGTAGCGTAGTGTAGTGTGGTGTAGCGTAGTGTAGTGTGGTGTAGCGTAGTGTAGGTGTGGTGTGGTGTAGCGTAGTGTGGTGTGGGTAGTGTAGCTGTGGTGTTAGTGTAGTGTAGTGTGTGTAGCGTAGTGTAGTGTGGTGTGGTGTACTGTGGTGTAGCGTAGTGTGGTGTAGCGTAGTGGGTGTAGCGTAGTGTGGTGTGGGTAGCGTAGTGTGGTGTAGCATAGTGTGGTGTAGTGTGGTGTGGTGTAGCGTAGTGTGGTGTAGCGTAGTGTGGTGTAGCGTAGTGTAGTGTAGCGTAGTGTAGTGTGGTGTAGTGTAGCGTAGTGTAGTGTGGTGTAGCGTAGTGTGGTGTAGCGTAGTGTAGTGTGGTGTGGTGTAGCGTGGTAGTGGTGTAGTGTTGTGTGGTGTGGTGTAGCGTAGCGTAGTGTAGTGTAGCGGTACGTAGCGTAGCGTAGTGTAGTGTAGCGTAGCATAGTGTGGTGTGGTGTGGCGTAGTGAAGTGTAGCGTTAGCGTAGTGTAGTGCGGTGTAGCGTTGTGTAGTGTGGTGTAGTGTAGCATAGTGTAGCATAGTGTGGTGTGGTGTAGCGTAGTGTAGCGTAGCATAGTGTAGTGTGGTGTAGCGTAGTGTAGTGTAGTGTGGTGTAGCGTAGTGTAGTGTAGCGTAGTGTAGTGTAGCGTAAGTGTAGTGAGCGTAGCGTAGCGTAGCGTAGTGTAGTGTGGTGTAGCATGGTGTAGTGTAGCATGGTGTTAGCGTAGTGTGTGTGGTGTTGTAGTGTAGTGGTAGCATGTGTAAGCGTAGCATAGCATAGTGTAGCATGGTTTAGCGTAGTGTGGTGTAGCGCAGTGTGGTGTGGTGTAATGTGCTCTAGTGTAGTGCAGTGTAGTGTGGTGAAGTGTGGTGTGGTGTGGTGAAGTATAGTGTGGTGCAGCGTAGTGAAGTGGGGTGTGGTGTGGTGTAGTGAAGTGCAATGTAGTAATAATAATAATAATAATAATAATATATGGAATTTATAGAGCGCTATATCTTGCAATTACAAATCAGAGCGCTTCCATTCAATCCGCTCCCACACAAGCAACCAACATTGATTAACCTCTTAACTGCCCAGTGCAAGTGCACCCTATATGCCGGGGAATAAAATTCTTATGTACCACTGCTATGTTTATATCCCTCTTACTCAGAAACAAATACATGAATATTCCTGATAGTCTACCCAATGACAGTATATATATTGTAGATTACTTCGAGGCAATCTCAAATTAGTTAGCATGATATTTCACTGCGAAAATATATTTAAAATGTAAAAAATCGACCATAAATACGATTTCTTCATCACCACTGTCATTCTGAGTACCTCCCCATCACAAAAATGTCAAACATTCATTGTTTTTTAAATACACCATCTCCTGAATCATACTCGATCGTTGTCATCACTGTTAGGAGTTTTATTTGCCACTTTTACAGCTGTGTAAAGTATTTATGCCTTCAACAAGAAGTGTCAGCAATTTTGAACAAGAACTTCCCAAGCAGTCATGCATAAAAACACAAAATACGAGCGAAAAAACGATCGTTTTTGAAACGGTTTTTGCAGCTCGATGTTGCCAAGCAACAGGAGAGTGACCGACATTAATTTTGGAGTTGTTTCCCTTTAACTGTAGTCAAGGAAGCAGGCTTGTTTACTTCAGTTCGACACCCCGGAAATTTTCCGGGTTGTTGGCGTATAGGGTGCACGTTTAGCCCCGGAGAATTTCCGGGGTAAGGCAGTCTAGTGGTTAATATTCTAACAAATTCAAATGTACACACACACACACACACACACACACACACACACACACACACACCACACACACACACCACAGGTTGTACATTTCAGCAGGGTGATGGAATTTTTGCTTTTAAAGGCAGGGACAGATATGAGATGAAACAAGAGGGTAAAAATCTTAGGTTTGAAATGGGTATGTTTTGAGGCTGGATTTAAAGCTGTCGTAAGTAGGCTTTTCACGAAGGGAGAGGAGATCATTCCAGATTGATGGACCAGAAATAGAGAAAGAGCGACGGCCAACAGTGGATTGGTTGAATCTAGGTATTCGCAAGCCCAGGGTATCTGCAGCAGAGCGGAGGGAACGAGAAGGACTGTACAGGTTAAGACATTCACAGAGGTAGGAGGGTGCTGTTTTGTGGAGACATTTGTAACAGAGGGTACTGATCTTGTACTTTACTCTCTGTGGCACAGCCAACCAGTGGAGAGATTTCAGGAGTGGAGTAATATGCTCATATTTGTTCTTTTTGAGGACTAATCGAGTTGCAGTTTTGTATGCGTTGAAGGGAGTGGATAGATGATGCTGGCAGACCAGCCGAAAGAGAATTACAATAGTCCAGACGTGAAAGAATAAGAGATGTGACAAGTTTGGATGTTGCATCAGTGGACAGATAATTTCGGATTGCACTTATACGCCATAATTGATAGTAGCAGGACTGGCAGGTCTGGGTGATGAATTTTTGCATAGAGCGTGTGTTGTCAATAACAACACCTAGATACTTAACTGCAGTGGATAGCGGAACTGATGTACTGCCAAATTCTATTGAATCTGTTGTGATGGAAGAGAGTTTGTGTTTGGTCCCTATAATCATGGCTTCGGTTTTATCTACATATAGCTGTAACTTGTTTTGTATCATCCAGTTTTGAATGTCTTGAAGGCAAGGTGACATATTTGTCAAGAGAGAAGGCAGATTTTCAGGAGTGTCACTGCTTTGAATCTGAGAGTCATCAGCATAGAAATGATGGTTGATCTGGTGACGGTTTATTATGTATGAGAGTGGAACAGTGTAGAGAGTGAACAGGACAGGACAGCCCAGAACTGATCCTTGTGGACTCCACATTCCAGTTTTGCAGGAATTGATTGAATTTTGTTTACTGTGACTGTCCTGGAATCGGTCATGAGGTATGAACTAAACCAGTAAGGGCTGCCCTTTGATACCAAACATTTTTTGGAGACGGGAGAGAAGGATAGAGTGATCTATAGTGTCAAATGCTGCAGATAAGTTGAGAAGAGTGAGAAGAGAGATTTTCCCCGAGTCAGAAGCGTTTAGAAGCGTGTTTAACGTATGGACTAGGGTGGTTTCAGTGCTGTGGTTGACGCGATAGGCAGACTGAAATGCGGGAAGGAGACTATTTGAATGAAGATGGCTGTTGAGTTGTTTCAGAACTACTTTTTCAAGGACTTTGGAGATGAAAGGTAGGTTAGAAACAGGTCTGTAATTTTCCAGTATGTTAGGGTCGAGGTCATGCTTTTTGAGTAGAGGTGTAACTATTGCAGTTTTGAGTTCTGAAGGAAAATTCCCGAAAGAAGAGATGAGTTTACAATCTTCGTGATAGTTGGTATAAGCTGCGGAAGCACTGCGTGAAAAAGAAGCAGCATAGGATCAAGATCACATGATTTTATGGTCATTTCATTTATAATTTCCTGATTTCTTCCTCACTTTTTGGCTGAAAGGAAAGGAGAGGATGCCAGTGAATTGGGGATCAGGAGGTACAGGTTGGAAGGGAGTCTGATCCAGTCTGGAGCGAATGTTACGGACTTTGTCTGAAAAGAATGAAGAAAATATATCAGGAAGTTCAGAGTGACTGTGAACAGTAGGCAGAGGGCTTGTCTTTGCAGATCCAAGAAGAGTTGAGGTGAGGGAAAAAAGAGATTTCATGGATGTTGCATTGAGAACTTGAGCAGAGTAGTAGTTTGTCTTGGCTGTGTGGATTAAGGTTTTTACTTTGTTGATTTGTTTTCGAAAGAGCTGTTTGTTTATTTCAGTTTTTGTTTTTCGCCACTGCCATTCTAGTTGTCAGCGTTTGCGCCTTGCCACCAGGATATCATGGGTGTACCATGGGGCGAAAGGCCTATCAGGCAGAATATGGTCAGTGGGAGGTGCATGCTCATCAAGCAGTTGGCTGAGAATAGCGTTATAATGTTTAGAAGGGTCAGTGTCTTCAGGGATTTGTGATAGGCGTTCAGCAGCTTGGGAAGAGAAAGTTTGAATGTCAATAGCCTTGAGGTTACGACGGGTGATGCACTTCTTCTTTTTGAAAGGTTTTGCAATGTTAAGGAAGAAAAGAATGGCAGAATGATCAGAAAGCAGTTGGTCAGTGACGGAGATAGAGGTGACGAGATCTTGTGAAACATCAGTGATGAGCCAGTCTAAGATATGACCTGATCTGTGTGTTGCTTCATTCACCAGCTGGGAGAGAGAGTGATTTGACAAAGAAAGAGAAAGACACTTGACATCAGGAGAAGATTGGTTGTCGAAGTGAATTAAAGTCACCAAGAATGAAAAGCTTCTTGGGAGAGAGGCTGTAGTGATCGAGGAGAGATTGAAATTCTTGATGGAAAACTGAAGATGTCAGTTTGTTCTTACGGCTGGGAGGTGGGCGGTAAAGGCAGCAGAAAGTAATAGAATGACTGGGTAAGGTGAGGTTGAGTTCACAGACTTAAAAAAATTCAGGTGAGATAGGTAAAGAGTGGCAGAAAGAAAGAGCTGGATGCAGTGTGTCTTTGTAAACTATGGCAATGCCACCTCCACGGGAAGGTCGGGGGAAAGAAAGAGTTGTATAGCCAGGTGGTGTCAGTTGTTTAAATCTTAGGTTTCATGACCTTGTGGTTAAGCCAGGTTTCTGTGAGAAAGATTAGATCAATTTTCTGTTCAGATATAAATCAGAAAGAAGGTCAGCTTTACCATCTGGGCAAACAGACTGCGCATTTAGAAAACATATGTGAAGAAGGTTTGAGGGAGGCAAAGAGGTTGAAGATGACTGTGGAGAGTGAGGGTGACTATCAAAGAAAGAGGACGGGGATGATGGTAGAGATGTGTGCAGTGGAAGAGCAGACCAGAGTAGAGATGGCCAGTCAGGTGTGGAAGATGGTGAAAGGACTGGTTTAACAGGGGGATCTATAGTCTGATGCACACTGTGATACACACTGCTTTCAGAACACTTATTATTATCAGAGTCACAGGCAGAGGATGGAGCATCTGGAGCACAAAGATGTGGAGTGCTGCGGCTGGTTGTGGGCGTTGTGGCAGTGACGTCAGAGGTGATGGGGGAGACGGATGTAAGGGAAGCACGCTGCAGGCGATGACGTCTGCCTGCACGTGTTCCTCGTCAGGTTTTGCTGCAGTAAATTCCTAAGTTTGAAAGATACTGTTTCAGTTCAGACTGTATAGGGAAGAAATCACGTGAGGACAATGCCTTTATGTCTGCAGCAGTTGATGTCATAGTAGTGGAGTGGCGAACACTGGGTGGTGGTGATGGGGGAGATTTGAGTTCGTGGATCAGGTGAAAAAATTCAGGCTGCGGCAGGGTCAGAGTACACTGGGTCACAAGGACCAGCACAAACAGGTGAATACAAATCATCAAACCAAATTTTTTAAGAATAAATCAAAAGATGAAAATTATGAATTAAAATATTTCAAAGAGCATAGAACATTGAAGAAAATGGTTCTGAACATACAAAAAGTGTGGTGTGGTGTAGTGCAGTGTGGTGTGGTGTAGTGTAGTGGAGTGTAGTGTGGTGTGGTGTGGTGCAGTGTAGTGTAGTGCAGTGCAGTGTAGTGCAGTGTAGTGTAGTGCAGTGCAGTGTAGTGTGGTGTAGTGTAGTGCAGTGTGGTGTAGTTTGGTGTAGTGTAGTGTAGTTTTATTTTATCTATTTCATTCTTTTATATTGAGGATAACGGAATAAGCACTTATGGGCTTTTTTACATCCAATCCACGTGTGTATGTGGATTTGTGAATTCTGTCATCTTGTCCCACCGGCACACAAGGGCCTACTCTTACGAAAAGCGGAACAGGATTTAACATGTGCGCAAGATATTCTGCGTGCATTCGCATACGGGACCTCGGTTTATAGTCTCATCCAAAGGACTTTTGGGGAGAGTGGAGTCTGCACTAATGATAACTCCAGAGGAAAATATCCCCTTGAACGGGAATCGAACCCGGGTTGTCAGATTGCGAGCGCATTGTTCTGACCACTAGGCTATCCCGTCCCCCTGTGGTGTGGTGTAGTGTAGTGTGGTGTAGTGTGGCGTGGTGTAGTGTAGTGTAGTGTAGTGTGGTGTGGTGTAGTGTGGTGTCATGTATTGTGGTGTGATGTGATGTGGTTTGGTGTGATGTGGTGTGGTGTAGTGTGGTGTCATGTAGTGTGGTGTGATGTGGTGTAGGTATAGTGTGGTGTGGTGTGGTATGGTGTTGTGTGGTGTGGTGTGGTGTGGTGTGGTGTGGTGTAAGGTAGAACTTAACATGCATACATACTGAGAAAAGTGGTACAATGCATAGATTCATTCATCTGCCATCCATTTCTCTTTTCCCCAAAAGCTTTGGGACTTAAGCTGTGATTGCACCTGGTGCTCAACGCTCATCTCTAAATGATTTTATCTTCTGATTTCGTTGTTCCTGAAAGCAGATGTGATAAGTGATCACTACTTTAAGTTTCCACCTATGGCCCTGTTGTTTTAATGCCTGGCACACTGGGTGGTGTTGTTTTTTTTCATGATTACACCATCTTGTTAGGAGATAAAAGGTTAACTCCTTTAATCATGAAAGATGCTGCAGCTTCAGGGGTACAACGCCCTGACCCTTCCTTTTGTTGGTTTGGGGGGGGGGGGGGGGGGGGGGGGGTGGATTAAGGGGACCAACCCCCCCCACCAACACCCCTTCCCCCAATGCCGTTTTTGGATTTTCAAAGGCTGGGAGTAATGTAAAATGGGAACCCCACACACATAGCCACCTAAAGTATGTCACGCACATTGGTAACACACCCCCCTATGTTCTGGATGGCACAAAACATACATAGTAATGTAAAATGTGAACCTCACACACACAGCCACCTAAAGTATGTCACGCACATTGGTAACACACCCCCCTATGTTCTGGATGGCACAAAACATACATAGTAATGTAAAATGTGAACCCCACACACATAGCCACCTAAAGTATGTCACGCACATTGGTAACACACCCCCCTATGTTCTGGATGGCACAAAACATACATAGTAATGTGAACCCCACACACATAGCCACCTAAAGTATGTCACGCACATTGGTAACACACCCCCCTATGTTCTGGATGGCACAAAACATACATAGTAATGTAAAATGTGAACCTCACACACATAACCACCTAAAGTATGTCACGCACATTGGTAACACATCCCCCTATGTTCTGGATGGCACAAAACATACATAGTAATGTAAAATGTGAACCTCACACACATAGCCACCTAAAGTATGTCACGCACATTGGTAACACACCCCCCTATGTTCTGGATGGCACAAAACATACATAGTAATGTAAAATGTGAACCCCACACACATAGCCACCTATAGTATGTCACGCACATTGGTAACACCCCCCCTATGTTCTGGATGGCACAAAACATACATAGTCAGCATGCCCTGTGTGACTTGAAGAGGCATGGCCGGCCTGCCTGTGGCTGGCTAGGTATGTCCTGTTGCTAGGTATGTCCTGTTGCTAGGTATGTCCTGTTGTTAGGTATGTCCTGTTGCTAGGTATGTCCTGTTGTTAGGTATGTCCTGTTGCTAGGTATGTCCTGTTGCTAGGTATGTCCTGTTGTTAGGTATGTCCTGTTGCTAGGTATGTCCTGTTGCTAGGTATGTCCTGTTGTTAGGTTATGTCCTGTTGCTAAGGTATGTCCTGTTGCTAGGTATGTCCTGTTGCTAGGTATGTCCTGTTGCTAGGTATAGTCCTGTTGCCCAGACTCATGCTGCGGTGTGGTCAGTGCTGCCTGCGGTGTGGTCAGTGCTGCCTGTGGTGTGGTCAGTGCTGCCTGGTCAGTGCTGCCTGCGGTGTGGTCAGTGCTGCCTGCGGTGTGGTCAGTGCTGCCTGTGGTGTGGTCAGTGCTGCCTGCGGTGTGGTCAGTGCTGCCTGGTCAGTGCTGCCTGTGCCCTGCCCGCCCTACTACACCTCGTGCAGCAGCACAAGTCCAGTGAGAAGGGAAGCCACTGTGCTGTGCTGTGCTGTGCTGTGCTGTCCTGAGGGTTGACCATGGTCCCTCTGTGTGCAGGAGTGCCGTCATCTGGACATCAGCTTTCACTTGCTGCTTGGGGAAGCGAAGACCGTGTTACCAGCCTTTATCAGGGAACATAACATGGTGTGTGGTCACTGATTTTCTCCCTTGGAAACACCAATGAAGTGGGTTCAGGAGGTCAAGGACATTTTACCAGAGGACATCCCTTTTTGTCAGGTGGGTATGAAACGCAGAACGAAGTAAGAATGCAGGACTGGATGTTTGCCACTTGTCTGTAGGTAGAGAGTTGGCTTATCATTGTTGATTTCTTTAGAAAAAAAAGAATATGTTGGTAAAAGTGACTTGCAGTAGTTGGAGGGTAAGGGAAGTGTAGTATGGGAGTGACAACTCCAAGCTCCCACAAGGTCTGTCATAGCACAGCCTTCTGAGCAGCCATTGCTTGATGTTGCTCTAATTTGACAGAGAGCTGAGATATGGTTTAAGGTTTCAAGCAACATGGAGATATGTTTTAGTTTCAAAAGCAACATGGAGATATGTTTTAGTTTCAAAGCACATGGAGAGATGTGTTTTAGTTTAAAAGCAACATGGAGATTTTGTTAGTTCCAAAAGCAACATGAGATGTTTATAGTTTCAAAAGCAAACATGGAGATATTTTTTAGTACTTAAGCAACATCACGTGTTCTTCTTCCTCTACTTTGGAGTATAAGATTGTTTCCAAGTTTGTAGCGCGATTCAAATACATGCACGCAGTGCATAATCTTACCAGTGGTGAACATAGGAGCTGTATCAAACAAAACTGCATGGACAAAATGAAGGAGTATCCCAGAGACAAGAATACCTAAGGGAGGAGGTGACTGAGTGTGCAGTGCATGATTCAATTACTACAGAAGTCAACTGTTGATCGCTGTAGCTAGATCCACCTCTTTCAGATCTCCTTCAAGTTGTTTGTTCAATGTAGCAGTCTGTCTGTCCAAATGGAAAAGCCAACTAATTTCTGATTTTATCTCTGAAAAAACATTGACTAACCTTCCTCACGAGACTTGGCTTAAACCACATGGCCACGAGCCAAAAATAAAACAGCTGGCTCCTCAGGATATAAAACTATTTCTTTTCCCTGACTCTCTCGAGGAGGTGGGATTGCCATAATTTTCAAAGACATATTGGAACAGCTCTTTCTTTGCAGTCACAACCTTCCATTCCCTCAGACTCTTTTGAAGTCTGCGAAATCAACTCAACCTATCCTGGCCACTCTATTACTATCTGCTGCCTTCACCGTCACCTCCCAGCCGTAAAAACAACCTAACATCTTCTCTTTTTCACCAAGAATTCCAGTCACTCCTCGACCACTACAGCCTCTCTCCCACTAAACTTATAATTCTTGGTGATTTCAACTCCCATTTTGACAACCAGTCTTCTCCAGATGTCAAACGTCTTTCTCTTTCTCTGTCCAGCCATTCTCTCTCCCAACTGGTAAACGAAGCAACACACAGATCTGGCCATATTTTAGACTGGCTGATTAACTAATGCTTCATTTAATCTTGTGACATCTGTCTCTGTCACCGACGAACTGCATTCTGATCATTCCGCCATTCTTTTCCACCTCAGCATCACAAAACTTGTCAGAAGAGAAATATGTTACTCGTTGCAATCTTAAGGCCTTAGACATTCATACCTTCTCTTCACAAGCTTCCAAATATTTTTCACAAACCTCTGACCACACTGACCTCTCTGATAACTATAACACTGTTCTCCGCCAATTGCTTGATGAGCATGCACCTCCTACTGACCATCTCCTACCTGACAGACCCTGTGCACCATGGTATACCCAAGACATCTTGATAGCGAAGCGCAAACGCCGGCAACTAGAACGGCAGTGGCGGAAATCAAAAACCGAAATCAACAAACAGCTTTTCCGAAAACAAATAAAGTCAAACTTTTAATCCATTCAGCAAAGACAGACTACTACTCTTCCCAAGTTCTCTGTGCTACATCCATAAAATCTTTTTTCCCTCACCTCAAATCTCCTTGGATCTGCAAAAAACAACTCCTCGCCTAACACCACAGCCTGTCTGAACTTCCATCCATATTTTCTGCCTTCTTTTCAGACAAAGTCGAAACATACGCTCCAGACTTGATCAAACTCAATTCCAGCCTGCGCCTCCTGACCCCCAGTTCACTGGCACTCCTCTCTTTTCCTTCCATCCCACAAGTGAAAAAGAAATCACGACAATTCTGGAGAAAATGACTATAAAATCATGCGACCTTGATCCCATACCTGCTCCTGTTTTCTCACAATGCCTTCCACAACTTGTACCTATTATCACTAAAATAGTAAACTCATCTCTTGTGTCAGGAAATTTTCCATCAGCTCTTAAAACCGCAATAGTCACACCTCTACTGAAAAAGCACGACCTCCATCCCAACATTCTGAAGAATTATAGACTTGTCTCAAACTTACCGTCTCTAAAGTACTAGAAAAAGTTGTTCTCAAACAGCTCAACAGTCACCTTTATTCTAATGATCTCCTTCCCCCTTTTCAATCTGCCTATCACCCTAACCACAGCACCGAAACCACCCTAGTCCACACTTTAGATACACTTCTACTTGCTTGTGATGCAGGAAAAATCTCCCTCCTCACTTTTCTTGACTTATCTGCAGCCTTTGACACTATAGATCACTCAATTTTTCTCTCTCGCCTCCAAATACGTTTGGAATTACGGCACATCCCTACCTGGTTTACTTCATACCTCACAGACCGATTCCAGAAAGTTATTGTAACAAAATTCAATCAAAACCTTTCAAAATGGAATGTGGAGTCCCCACAGGGATCAGTCCTGGGCCCTGTTCTCTTTACTCTCTACACTGCTCCACTCTCACATATAATAAACAACCACCATATTGATCATCATTTCTATGCAGATGACACTCAGCTTCAGTGCAGTGATACTGTTGAAAACTTGCCTTCCCTCCTGACAAATATGTCCTACTGCCTTCAAGACATTAAAAACTGGATGACTCAGAACAAGTTACAACTTAATGCCGATAAAACGAAGCCATGCTCATAGGGACCGAACATAACCTCTCCTCCATCACAAAAACTTCCATAGAATTCGGCAATGCGTCAGTTCCATGGGCCAACTCTGTGAAGTATTTAGGGAGTAGTTCTTGACAACACACTCTCTATGAAAAAATTAATCACCCAGACCTGCCAGTCTTTCTATATATCAATTATGGTGCATAAGCGCGATTCACAAGTATCTGTCCACTGATGCAACTTCCAAACTTGTCACATCTCTCATTCTTTCACGTTTAGACTACTGTAATTCTCTTTTGGTTGGCCTACCAGCATCATCCATCCACTCTCTTCAACGCATACAAAACTCTGCAGCTCGACTGGTCCTAAGAAAGAAAAAATCTGAACACATCACTCCTCTTCTGCGATCTCTTCACTGGCTGCCTGTCTCACAAAGACTGAAGTATAAGATCAGTACCCTCTGTTTCAAATGTCTCCACAAATCTGCACCCTCTTATCACTGTAACTGTCTTCACCTGTATACTCCATCCCGTTCCCTTCGTTCAGCCGCAGATACTTTGTGCTTTCAAACACCAGATTCAAAACAAACCACTGTTGGCCGTCGCTCTCTCTGTTTCTGGTCCATCCACCTGGAATGACCTCCCTCTTTCACTTCGCCAAAAGCCTTCATTTGACACCTTCAAATCCAGCCTCAAAACACACTTATTTTCTACCTGAGACTTTCCCCTCATTATATCTGTTCCCTAATTTTCAACGCATCCTTCGCCTCCAAGTGTGTTTGTGTGAGTGTGTGTGCGTACGTGCGTAGCGCGCATGGATTTGAAATATGTTGTTTATTATGTTTAAGGACAGTTGCATGTGTGTAAATAATTTGAGTGCAAGTGCTTCAATTTGTTTGTTTTTACAAGATTCAGCGCTATATAAATTCCATATATTATTATTATTAGATGGATTTGTGTCCATCCAAGTTCAACTCAACAGAGCAAGGCTGGAACTGTGCATTTGATGCCATGGAGCTGATGAAAACAGAGACTAGGTGTGTACAGAAGTAGCAACAAAGCAAACAAGTGTTTTCCCTGAGCATGTGATGGACGGCATCAGCCAGCCGGCCTGGCAGCAGCAGCAGTAGGGAACAGATGGGAAGCGGCGGCCAGCATGGAAGTGCTGACTTAACCCGGCCCAGACCTGACAACTCGAGCTTTGGAAGCAAAAAACCACTGATGCCACTGATGCTCGTTGTCTGTCTCTGAATGCCACTGATGCTCTTTGTCTGTCTCTAAATGCAACTGATGCTCGTTGTCTGTCTCTGAATGCAACTGATGCTCATTGTCTGTCTCTGAATGCAACTGATGCTCGTTGTCTGTCTCTGAATGCAACTGATGCTCGTTGTCTGTCTCTGAATGTTTGTCTCTAAATGCAACTGATGCTCAATGTCTGTCTCTGAATGCAACTGATGCTCGTTGTCTGTCTCTGAATGCAACTGATGCTCTTTGTCTGTCTCTGAATGTTTGTCTCTAAATGCAACTGATGCTCGTTGTTTGTCTCTGAATGCAACTGATGCTCGTTGTCTGTCTCTGAATGTAACTGATGCTCGTTGTCTGTCTCTGAATGTTTGTCTCTAAATGCAACTGATGTTCATTGTCTGTCTCTGAATGCAACTGATGCTCAGTGTCTGTCTCTAAATGCAACTGATGCTCAGTGTCTGTCTCTAAATGCAACTGATTGCTCATTGTCTGTCTCTGAATGCAACTGATGCTCGTTGTCTGTCTCTAAATGATTCTGTCTGCTGATTATTTTGTGATGAAAACAGATGCATGTGATAGATGATTGTAGTACTTTTGGTTTCCGCCTAAAGCAGTTTTGTTTCAAAGTGTGACACACTATTCCTTCCTGATGACGTCATCGTCTTGCCAGGAGATAAACGGTGTACTCCTTTAACTACAAAAAGAATAAAAAATGTTTCAGCTTCAGAGGGCACAGCCCCCGACCCCTGCTTTTTTGAGAGGGGGGGCCCCCTCCCTCCTGCCAAACCAAACACCCCCCCCCCCAATAGTGTTTGGGGGTTCTGAAAGGTTGGAAGCTTTGCCTTGGGATAGAACTGCGGCTGTCTTCAGAGTGTCCTTACATAACTGAAGCTGTGCAGGTCCTTCAATTTAACGTCTGTTCACACTCGGTGATATTAGATGTGCAGGTCCTCATAAGAGATTTGTGGGCACCGCACACAGGCATACACCTGTAGTGCAACACGTGCAATTGATGCAAAGAGATGAGGCAGGTAAGCATGCATAGATCCCCATGAAAATGCGTGACAGGTGAGTTTTGCTCTGTTGCACCTTGCTGTGGAGCATACCTGAACTAGAGGGCATCACTGGTCATTGTTGTTGTCATCGTCGTCATCATTTTTATCTATATCGTCATTTATGATAAGTGAATGCTCACCACATTGAACCTTGCTAGGAAGCCTTTTTGCAAACTGGAGCACAGCATTCATCTTCATCGTCATCATCATCATCATCATCATCGTCATCATCATCATCATGATCGTCGTCCAATGCTGTATATGGCAGGTGGATGCTCACAACATTGTACCTTGCTGGGAGGCCTCCCCTAAACTGGAGTACAGCGCACGCACCATTCGTTCCAAGATCCACAACGTCCTGAACAGTTACCTCTCCGAATTTCCCCCGGTCACCAAACATCCCCACAAGGCAAAGAAAGTGCCGCAGGTAATGTTAGCACTGTTGTTGTTTTTGACTTCTCTTCCTCTCGCTCAAACACACCACAGCAGAACCACTGCCAGTCCCTGAACTTCACTGTACCCCAGTGATGGCACTGCTTTGTTTGGACGCATTGTCAAGGAAGTTGGCATTCTTAAGGTTAGAGAGTAAGCTTTTATGACATCCAGAAAACATTCTACTTCCTGCCAAAATGGCGCACTTTCCACCTGGTGGAAGAAGCAATGATTTTTCAAAGCAGTTTTTAACAGAGTTTGTTTCAGGATTGTTTGGTGACCAGAATGGCGGAGGCATGAATATTCAAGGATGGTGTTCTCACCGATTTCTTCACAAATTGCTGAGGCACTTGACATTTACAGTCAGTTATGTGTATATTGGGACAAGTGTTTCATCAATGCTCAAGTGACCAGTCCAATTTTGAACCTGCCAAAATTTCAAGTTCATCTAGTGTGCTTGACAAATGCTGGCAGAGGAGGGGTCAAATATATATTGTTTTTGACAAATCTGCAGATTATTTTCATGTGTACAGAATATAAACAGTAATCCTGTTGGGACTGTAAATCATTGAAAGATAAGTGATAGAAACTGCAATGTGTTCGTGAGAAAACCTTCCAAGAAGATGACTACTGACCAGCGGATGTAAGTATTCATGGATTATAATTATCACCAAAAGGACTAAAAAAAAAGTAAAGAAAAGAAAAGAAAATGTCAGTGAAAGAGTTGTGTTGTTCTTGTCATGTCTGATCATTTCTGTACTAAACTACATGTGCTTCATTACTAACAAACACACAGGATATCTTTTTTTATGTCTGTATTGGACACAGCCATAATTTTTTTTTTCTTATTGCTTATGCAAACAATATCCTTGTTTATCAAAGTTTCTTTCTTGAGCAAACCTAAATGACCACATCAAAGTAAGCACCAATCCGTATCAACAACATTTAAAATTTTCTCAGTATTCCATTCACATAATGAGTATTTTATAATCAACCAGATGAACATAGCCATATGTAGCTGCTTTGTGGAAATTTTTTCCAGGAACAGAGGTTTAGATTTAAGAACAGTTTTGGCAATAGATTCAAAATTACCAGAAGTCATGTATTGATCGCCCCATGGATTTGTGTCCATCAGAGTTTAGAGAGATAAAGCAGGGGTGAAACTGCTTTAAATTCTGTGTTACGGATGAAATCAGAATAGAGAGCCCGATTACCACTGTAGCGACACAACACTTGGATGTCTGTTACTTGCATGTCTGTTGATCTCTTCTTGGCTTGGAGCAGTGTATTGCCACAGTTTTGAACGTCTTTATTTAGACTGGAGCTTATATGGAGATAGCATGCTGGGTATGTTCATGTCATCCATACCACTTATTGTTGCTGGGCCTCCTCGTCTCTGAAAGTTGATGGGTTTTTAGCATGTATACAAGTTGTTCTGTGTGTGATCGTGCACAGGACCTCACTAACACAGGACTTGCTGGAGAAAGAGCAGGGATCCAGTGTTAATCCCTTGGGGAAAATGCGTCCTTAAATGAACAAGGGGGAAGTCCCCAGTAGTGAAGGGATCAGCAGAGGCCTGCTGAACTTGTGTGTCCAGATCACACAAGACTGACTGATGCTTCAACCTCAGCGCAGTTCTCTCCCCTGCCTGTGAATATTATTCATCACCTCTTCTTTGCCACACATACAGATATGTATGTATGTGTATATAAATTGTCTGTGTATGCATATTGTGATGTATTGCAGACTATGAGGGAATGGCCTGTGGTGTGATGTGATGTGGTGTGGTGTGGTGTGGTGTGTGGTGTGGTGTGGTGTGTGCTGCGTCACCGTCATCAGGCGGTGGAGTGGAGCCGGGCGCGGCAGTGGCTGCAGGTGGACTGCAGCGTGGGGGAGGTGGCCTGGGCCACAGCGGGCACGGCCGCTGCCTACAGCGTGCTGCAGTCCTTCTGCACCCAGCGCCTCCAGCACTTCAGCACCCACCGCAACGACCCCAACACATCGGCCCTCAGCAACCTGTCCCCATGGATACATTTTGGTGAGGCAGAGCAGAGTGTGTGTGTGTGTGAGTGAGTGAGGGAAAGGGGGGGTAAGGAGCTTTGAAAATAGGGAGGGGGGAACAGATGACCTCTTTGCTTTGCGTTACTTAGAATGAGAGAAAGAAAGTAGAGTTGCTCTCTCTCTCTCTCTCTCTCTCTCTGTGTGTGTGTGTGGAGGCCGGTGACATGACACAGTCCAGCAGCAGAGAGGGTGCGCCAGGCGTGGGCGCCATGAGTTCACTGTGTTGAAGACGCGTGAGTGTGAAGTGCACTCGGTGTCAGAACAGACCACAGTATGTGAGAAGCGAAGCGCCCCTTCAGCAAGTCACGGTTCAAGCACAGGGCACACTTTGTGTTGCATACACACACAGAGATATATATGTATATACATACATACATGTATGTACACGCGGTTTGTACAGTCCTGGGAGCCTGGAACAGTCGGGGTTTATAGGAAAACCTGGAGAGTGCTGGAACAGTCATGGTTTATAGGAAAACCTGCAGAGTGCTGGAACAGACATGGTTTATAGGAAAACCTGCAGAGTGCTGGAACAGACATGGTTTATAGGAAAACCTGCAGAGTGCTGGAACAGACATGGTTTACAGGAAAACATTGAGATTGCTGGAACAGTCGGGGTTTATAGGAAAACCTGGAGAGTGCTGGAACAGTCGGAAAACCTGCAGTGTGCTGGAACAGACATGGTTTACAGGAAAACCTGCAGAGTGCTGGAACAGCCGGGGTTTATAGGAAAACCTTGAGAGTGCTGGAACAGACATGGTTTATAGGAAAACCTGGACATTGCTGGAACAGACATGGTTTATAGGAAAACCTGGACATTGCTGGAACAGACATGGTTTATAGGAAAACCTTGAGAGTGCTGGAACAGACATGGTTTATAGGAAAACCTGCAGAGTGCTGGAACAGACATGGTTTATAGGTCAAGTCAAGTCAAAATTTTATTTCCAGATGGTACATTGAATAAGCAATGCATTTGCTTTTTTTCATCAAGCCATTTATCTAAGAACACATTTCTTAATGATTATACTGAAATACTACATTATTGCATCCTTTACCATTAAATTAAACCAGTAAAAAAAGGAAAATCGATAAGGTAATAATAATAATAATAATAAATGGAATTTATATTGCGCTATATCTTGTAAAAAACAACTAATCAAAGCGCTTGCATCCATTCCACTCCTACACATGCAACCAACAATGATTAGTAGTTCAACAAATTCAAATACACACAAACACGCGCGCACACGCACATTTAAAATACAAATTACCACATATACATATACACGCACACACATACTCATACACACTTGGAGAGTGCTGGAACAGACATGGTTTACAGGAAAACCTGCAGAGTGCTGGAACAGACATGGTTTACAGGAAAACCTGCAGAGTGCTGAAACAGTCGTGGTTTATAGGAAAACCTGCAGAGTGCTGGAACAGACATGGTTTATAGGAAAACCTGCAGAGTGCTGGAACATACATGGTTTACAGGAAAACCTGCAGAGTGCTGGAACAGTCGTGGTTTACAGGAAAACCTGCAGAGTGCTGGAACATACATGGTTTACAGGAAAACCTGCAGAGTGCTGGAACAGTCGTGGTTTACAGGAAAACCTGCAGAGTGCTGGAACAGACATGGTTTACAGGAAAACCTGCAGTGCTGGAACAGTCGGATTTGACCTGTAGGGTCTGGACAGGTTCTGGAATGTTTCAACAAGTCCCCCAGTCAACTTCAGGGGCAAGTGATCAATCATCTCATCCAGAAGACTAGCACCCAGACCACCACTCATGGTCTTATGGATGGAGGAAAAAATTTGGGCCCAAACGGGGATTGATCTTGACCTTGACCATGACGGGAGTTTTCGCTTTCTAGGCAGGCGCGTGCGTTACCTGTAGACCACTGGTCCACCAACAGGTGAGTCCTGTCCTGCACTGCATTCTGATGGCCAGGCTGTGTAACCGTCAGATGCACTGTGGTGTCGGGTTACTGTTTTAAATTTAAAAAACAAGGTAGACAGTGTGTGTGACTTCAGGGTCCGTGTGACATCATTGATTTTATTTTTTTATTTATTCTTTTATGTCGAGGATAATGGAATAAGCACTCATGTGCTTTTTTACATCCAGTCCCCGTGTGTATGCGGTTTTGTAAATTTTGTCTTCTGTTTCCACCAGCACACAATGGCCTACTCTTCCAAAAAGCGGAACAGGATTTAACGTGTGCGCAAGATGTTCTGCATACGTTGGAACATGGGGCCTTGGTTTATAGTCTCATCCAAAGGACATCAGAGAGTGTGTGAGACATCAGAATCAGTGTGTGTGGGACATCAGGGGCAGTATGTGACATCAGGGGCAGTGTGTGTGTGTGACATCAGGGGCAGTGTGTGTGTGTGTGACATCAGGGGCAGTGTGTGACATCAGGGGCAGTGTGTGACATCAGGGGCAGTGTGTGTGTGAGACATCGGGGGCAGTGTGTGTGTGTGACATCAGGGGCAGTGTGTGACATCAGGGGCAGTGTGTGTGTGTGACATCAGGGGCAGTGTGTGTGTGACATCAGGGGCAGTGTGTGTGTGACATCAGGGGCAGTGTGTGTGTGACATCAGGGGCAGTGTGTGTGTGTGACATCAGGGGCAGTGTGTGTGTGTGTGAGACATCAGGGGCAGTGTGTGTGTGTGTGAGACATCAGGGGCAGTGTGTGTGTGTGTGAGACATCAGGGGCAGTGTGTGTGTGAGACATTAGGGGCAGTATGTGACATCAGGGGCAGTGTGTGTGTGACATCAGGGGCAGTGTGTGTGTGTGTGTGACATCAGGGGCAGTGTGTGTGTGTGTGAGACATTAGGGGCAGTGTGTGTGTGACATCAGGGGCAGTGTGTGTGACATCAGGGGCAGTGTGTGTGACATCAGGGGCAGTGTGTGTGTGTGACATCAGGGGCAGTGTGTGTGACATCAGGGGCAGTGTGTGTGTAAGACATCAGGTCACAGATCCTGTTACATATTGGTTTATTTATGTTTTGTAATGTTCTCACTTTAACCCTTTACTATTCGCATATCTTGCAGAGAAACTCTCTGTAGTATTGGAAAAATCACTTTTTTTTTTTATAAAAGAGAATAAGGTACCTCAAGTACACATAGTGCTGTACAGTTACTATTGTTCGCAGAGCAGTCATATTTGGCCAAAGTATTCATATGATGTCATACTTTGTTCTGCACCCCAAGATGTGTGTCCTACCTACATGTGTCGTGCTGCTGTCCCCTCTTTGTCACCAAATACAGGTAACATTGCAGTGACATCATGCTGTCAGTCTACAACTACCCTCTAACATGCGCAATATATGTATGTGATTAAAAAAATAATAAGTGTGGTCCTGCCTGAATGTGTCCTCCATCGCATCCACAGTCATGGTAATCCAATCGAACATTCACACTTGTCACAAAATTACTGTCACCAAGTCTACACTTTCTCAGTGGAAAGTATTCAAACATATTGAAAACGACGTTGACTAATGCGCATATATACATTATTTACAAATATATGCTCACGCCTACTATTTACAAAAACACTAGTGTGTCCTTCACCAATAGCCGGTTACATGGCTGTCACAATGCAGGTGTCACAGCCCAGTGTCACGTCCAGGTGTGTTGGCGTGTTTCTCAGGTGAAAATACTGATTAATTTTGAGAAATCTGGTTTTCGTCATATTACTGATCCATGATTCAGAAAATCTCAAATCAGTAGACCAGTAGAGATGAAGCCTTGGCAAACACTTGATCCGCATCATGATCAAAACTGACAGGTAAGCCCTAATTTCCTCAGGTGTTGTTTCTGTCCATAATGAATCTATGACTAAGCCTTTCACGGCGATATTTTGCCTGGCATAGTTGTTAGTTTCATGAGCTGCAGTTTGAAAAAAATGTTGGGGCACAAACAAAACAAAGTAATCTAAGAGCTTGGCATTCAGTGGGAGAGTTTGTACCAGCCCAGTCGGCAGCGTGAAGTCTTGCACTGAGCAAGGCATTTGTGCGCTGCGCCATGTCGTCTGCTGTGAAGCCAACGGAATGTTATCCTCAGCATCACTTTCCGACTCACTACCTTCTCCTATTTCATCTCCTCCTTCTACATCTACTTCAACATCGGATTCAACATTTTATTCTCTTTTGAACTGTTCCACTTGAGCCAAAATAGCCTCAATTTCCACATCAGTATATTCCTCCCAAATCATACCTTCAATTTTTGCTGCCATTTTTAGCTACAAGAAAGTGTGGGAAAGACAAAGCCAGTCGTTGGCCAATTTCTTGTGAACGGGAGGCTGTGTAGTACTTAATTTGGTGCCCATTCCTTCCTTAGTTTATGCTGACCTCAGTGGAATGTTCATTCATAGTGCGTGTGTACTAGGTAGAGCTTAGTGCATGAGGGAAATTCCCCACTAGGCTGAAATGAGGTCGGCAGGCTGCGGCGGGTATAAATAGATGTGGGCCAGCGGGCAGCGGCGGGTTAAAATGGGAAAGGGTTAACTGCATGTATTTGGGATATCTGAGCATTGTTTCTCAATCCATTCTTCTTTGGCCTTTTTCATGTCTTTCTTGACTTTTTTGCTGATCTCTCTGTATTCCCCTGCTCCTGTTGTGTACTTGACACTCTTCAGCTCACTTTGTTTATCAAACATATCCAGGATTTTATCTGTGATCCATGGTTGTTTTTTTCTGGAGGTGTTTGCCCAGTAGTTCGTTTGCTGTTTCTGTCATTGCTGCACTGAAGCTGTTGGTTATTGTCTCTGCATCCTTATCAATTGCAAGCAGTGCAGCAAATTTTCGGCCTATTTTTGCTTGGAAGGATTCTGCCATGGTAGGGTCCTTCAATCTGTCTAGGTTCAATTTTAGCCTGATGTTCTTTGGCTTGCTGATCTTTTTCAGCCGGATTCTGAAGTTCAGGAGCACCATACCTCAGTGGGAGTCCGTCAAGGCTGTCTCCTATCGCCAACACTGATCAATGTCTTCCTTGAGCGCATAATGACTGATGCCTCAGATCACATTGGCACAGTCAGTATTGGAGGGCGGACAATCACCAACCTCGGGTTTGCCAATGACATCGACAGACTGGCAGGAAACGAACAGGAACTAGCCAACCTAGTGTACAACCTGGACGAAACATCCTCCAGATACGGCATGGAGGTCAGTGCTGAAAAGACAAAACTCATGACAAACAGTGCCCAGCCAATCACCACCTAGATCACAGTCAGTGGAAAAGAACTTGAGGATGTAGATCACTTCAAGTACCTTGGAGCTATTATTAGTGAGAAGGTTCAATTTGAAATCCTTGCAAGAGCTGCACAAACAGTAGCAGCAATGGCGAAGCTCAAGACCATCTGGAAAGACTGAAACATCTCTCTCAGGACCAAGGTCAAGCTACTGTATTCACTGGTCATCTCCACATACCTGTATGCATGCAAATCCTGGTCATTGAATGCAGATCTACAAAGGAGGATCCAGGCTTTGGAGATGAGATGCCTCAGAAGACTCCTTGGCATTTCATACACGGACCACATTACCAACGAAGAAGTCCGACAAACCATCACGCAACAAGTAAAGCACTTCGAAGACCTGCTGACCACAGTCAAGAAAAGGAAGCTCAGATGGTATGGACATGTGACAAGATCAATGAGCTCTCCAAGACCATACTGCAAGGAACAGTGCAGGGGAAAAGAAGGCGAGGCAGACAGAGGAAGAAATGGGCAGACAACATCACTGAATGGACCGGGAAGAGCTTCTCCACAACCCAGGCACTTGCCCACATGCGCGGAAAATGGAGCCAGCTGGTGCAACGTTCATCACTGCAGTGTCCCTACGACCCCGGAAGGGGTTATGGGATCGGATCAGATGAGATGAGATTTGGGATAATCACAATATTTTTGTAAACTAATTTGAATGAAGCACTTCAGGGGAGGAGGCAGCCTCTGAAGGAATTAGTCATGAACTTTAAAAACCGGAATTAAAAAAGAGAGAGATGAGCACAGACAGAGAGAGAAAAGGAGAGGGGGGGGGGGGGGGATGGTGGAGGACAGAGAGGGAGGGAGGAGAGAGAGAGATCAACCTTCTTTCTCACACTTTCAGAAATCGGCAAAGTGAAGTGCTAGATTTGTGCATGCTTTTTGGGGTTCATAGATACTGCTTCTTCATCTCCTGTGTTCTCTGTGAGCATATTTTGTTTGAATGTTCTGGAACAGCCACCTCTGGCTCTCCCAATTCAGTAAGTCAATCAAGAAAAGCGTCGCTACCCAAGAATAGATCACATCTTGCTGTCTGTGTTCAGAAAGAGAGTGGTCCTGCAGCAGTAAGTGACCACAGCCATGTGCGGGTTGTATTCAGAGAAAGAGTGGTCCTGCAGCAGTAAGTGACCACAGCCATGTGCCGGTTGTGTTCAGAGAAAGAGTGGTCCTGCAGCAGTAAGTGACCACAGCTATGTGCCGGTTGTGTTCAGAGAAAGAGTGGTCCTGCAGCAGTAAGTGACCACAGCCATGTGCCGGTTGAACGTGAACTGGCAGGTTCCAGGCGTCAACAGCTTGCCCGGCATGTTGACAGCAGACTGGTCAGTTCTGGCAGCTGGCCGTGGCAGGTTAGGCAGTCAGGGCTGGCTCTTTTCTTGTCAGTTCTGCTCTTTCAGTGACCGCCAGAATTGACCACCTCCTACTCTGGTTGAATAAGGAGGATTTATCCTCCCCCCCCAAACCCCCCCCTCCAAAAAAAAAACCCCAAGAAAAACCATGTTGTCATCACCATTTCAGAAATGAGAGGCGGATATATTTGTCAAAAGAAATCTCAGTGGCTGAAGTTCAATACAGCTAGAAAGTCACAAAGGTGACAGCCATGTTAAACCTTCAAACGCAAAGGTCTGGAAACTGCGCAGCTCAAACCTCAGTAGCCAGTTCTGGCAAGCAACCCTCAATATATTTTTTTTCTTCTTTTTTTCTTTTTTTTTTTTAAATGGCTGAAGCAAGGAGCATTATGTTTCAAGCCAGGGTGTGGAAAAAGTAGGAGAGGGTCAGGGAGAGGTGTGTGGCCAGGCTTGTAGTAAGAGTGGTTGTTGTTGTTGTTGTTGTTGTCAGGTCAGATATCGGTGCAGCGCTGCATCCTAACGGTCAGCCTGTACCGGGCCCGGGACAGGGAGGGGGTGCAGGCCTTCGTGGAAGAGGCGGTGGTCAGGAGAGAGCTGGCCGACAACTTCTGCTTCTACAACCAGGAACACTACGACTCCATCACAGGTAGGGCAGCAGTGTGACTCCATCACAGGTAGGGCAGCAGTGTGACTCCATCACAGGTAGGGCAGCAGTGTGACTCCATCACAGGTAGGGCAGCAGTGTGACTCCATCACAGGTAGGGCAGCAGTGTGACTCCATCACAGGTAGGGCAGCAGTGTGACTCCATCACAGGTAGGGCAGCAGTGTGACTCCATTAAAGGTAGAGGAGCAGTGTGACTCCATCACAGGTAGGGCAGCAGTGTGACTCCATTAAAGGTAGAGGAGCAGTGTGACTCCATCACAGGTAGGGCAGCAGTGTGACTCCATTAAAGGTTAGGGCAGCAGTGTGACTCCATCACAGGTAGGGCAGCAGTGTGACTCCATCACAGGTAGGGCAGCAGTGTGACTCCATCACAGGTAGGGCAGCAGTGTGACTCCATCACAGGTAGGGCAGCAGTGTGACTCCATCACAGGTAGGGCAGCAGTGTGACTCCATCACAGGTAGGGCAGCAGTGTGACTCCATCACAGGTAGGGGAGCAGTGTGACTCCATCACAGGTAGGGCAGCAGTGTGACTCCATTAAAGGTAGGGCAGCAGTGTGACTCCATCACAGGTAGGGCAGCAGTGTGACTCCATCACAGGTAGGGCAGCAGTGTGACTCCATCACAGGTAGGGCAGCAGTGTGACTCCATCACAGGTAGGGCAGCAGTGTGACTCCATCACAGGTAGGGCAGCAGTGTGACTCCATCACAGGTAGGGCAGCAGTGTGACTCCATCACAGGTAGGGCAGCAGTGTGACTCCATTAAAGGTAGGGCAGCAGTGTGACTCATCACAGGTAGGCAGCAGATGTGACTCCATCACAGGTAGGGGAGCAGTGTGACTCCATCACGGTTAGGGCAGCAGTGTGACTCCATTAAAGGTAGGGCAGCAGTGTGACTCCATCACAGGTAGGGCAGCAGTGTGACTCCATCACAGGTAGGGCAGCAGTGTGACTCCATCACAGGTAGGGCAGCAGTGTGACTCCATCACAGGTAGGGCAGCAGTGTGACTCCATCACAGGTAGGGCAGCAGTGTGACTCCATCACAGGTAGGGCAGCAGTGTGACTCCATCACAGGTAGGGGAGCAGTGTGACTCCATCACAGGTAGGGCAGCAGTGTGACTCCATTAAAGGTAGGGCAGCAGTGTGACTCCATCACAGGTAGGGCAGCAGTGTGACTCCATCACAGGTAGGGCAGCAGTGTGACTCCATCACAGGTAGGGCAGCAGTGTGACTCCATCACAGGTAGGGCAGCAGTGTGACTCCATCACAGGTAGGGCAGCAGTGTGACTCCATCACAGGTAGGGCAGCAGTGTGACTCCATCACAGGTAGGGCAGCAGTGTGACTCCATTAAAGGTAGGGCAGCAGTGTGACTCCATCACAGGTAGGGCAGCAGTGTGACTCCATCACAGGTAGGGGAGCAGTGTGACTCCATCACAGGTAGGGCAGCAGTGTGACTCCATTAAAGGTAGGGCAGCAGTGTGACTCCATCACAGGTAGGGCAGCAGTGTGACTCCATCACAGGTAGGGCAGCAGTGTGACTCCATCACAGGTAGGGCAGCAGTGTGACTCCATCACAGGTAGGGCAGCAGTGTGACTCCATCACAGGTAGGGCAGCAGTGTGACTCCATCACAGGTAGGGCAGCAGTGTGACTCCATCACAGGTAGGGGAGCAGTGTGACTCCATCACAGGTAGGGCAGCAGTGTGACTCCATTAAAGGTAGGGCAGCAGTGTGACTCCATCACAGGTAGGGCAGCAGTGTGACTCCATCACAGGTAGGGCAGCAGTGTGACTCCATCACAGGTAGGGCAGCAGTGTGACTCCATCACAGGTAGGGCAGCAGTGTGACTCCATCACAGGTAGGGGAGCAGTGTGACTCCATCACAGGTAGGGCAGCAGTGTGACTCCATTAAAGGTAGGGGCAGCAGTGTGACTCCATCACAGGTAGGGCAGCAGTGTGACTCCATCACAGGTAGGGCAGCAGTGTGACTCCATCACAGGTAGGGCAGCAGTGTGACTCCATCACAGGTAGGGCAGCAGTGTGACTCCATCACAGGTAGGGCAGCAGTGTGACTCCATCACAGGTAGGGCAGCAGTGTGACTCCATCACAGGTAGGGCAGCAGTGTGACTCCATCACAGGTAGGGCAGCAGTGTGACTCCATCACAGGTAGGGCAGCAGTGTGACTCCATCACAGGTAGGGCAGCAGTGTGACTCCATTAAAGGTAGGGCAGCAGTGTGACTCCATTAAAGGTAGGGCAGCAGTGTGACTCCATTAAAGGTAGGGCAGCAGTGTGACTCCATCACAGGTAGGGCAGCAGTGTGACTCCATCACAGGTAGGGCAGCAGTGTGACTCCATCAAAGGTAGGGCAGCAGTGTGACTCCATCACAGGTAGGGCAGCAGTGTGACTCCATCACAGGTAGGGCAGCAGTGTGACTCCTTCACAGGTAGGGCAGCAGTGTGACTCCATCACAGGTAGGGCAGCAGTGTGACTCCATCAAAGGTAGGGCAGCAGTGTGACTCCATCACAGGTAGGGCAGCAGTGTGACTCCATTAAAGGTAGGGCAGCAGTGTGACTCCATTAAAGGTAGGGCAGCAGTGTGACTCCATTAAAGGTAGGGCAGCAGTGTGACTCCATTAAAGGTAGGGCAGCAGTGTGACTCCATTAACCCTCTTGTCCCTGATCCGGCCGCAGCCGACAGTAACGGAGGCTGCCACTAGATTCCAATACGACCGCAGCTGATAGTTGGTGCTGCCCACGTGGGCAGTACTTTTCCATCACACACAGACCTCGTGGTTTTCACACTGTGTGTCTGAAAATTGGTGGGGCGATGCAGGGAGGGTGTCAGAGGATGCCAGTGATAAATTTAGACCACTAACATGCGTGTAGTGGGGAGGGAAGGAAGAAATAACAGCCAGCGACCAGAACGCTTTTCAATGGTGCAGCGTGGCGGAAAAAATGGCCTTTTCTTTCGTAGCAGACGATTCATCTGATTAGCAAGACGATAAATTGAATGTTATTGTCTTGGAAGTAGAAACATTTGAACGAGAATTGTTATATTAAACGATTACGAGGAAGAGGAGGAAGGAAATGCTGCAGTTAGGGAGAAGAGTGAGCCAGCAAATAACATGCTACACGGCACATTCCTGACCTGTGCTACACACACTGACTGGAGAAATTTGACCTCCCGGCCGGTCCGCGGCATAGACGCCTGAAAGTGTGATGCCTTTTGACTGTTTTCTCATTATTATCACACTTTTGCTTTGAAACTGCAATGGCAGAAACGAACAGATATGCTGATAATGAAAATAGCAAGAAGGAAAATAAAATAGGTCTTCGTCTGCCAAGGTTCGACAGGTGAGAGCAATGGGTAGGCTACACCCCCGCCCCCACACACACACATCCATAATTTGTGCTTTTTGTGATGTGATGTGACCCTGTGCCACCACTACAACTACTTTAGAGACTACCAACATTAAAATTTTCTAGAGTTACAGAAGTTCTGTGTTGTTTCAAATTTGTCACACCTGTGCTGTGACAATGATGACAGTCATGTACAGTAATACACTTCTGTACACTTAACAAACATGTGGTAGCACACGCAGATATGAACTGCAGTATAAAGGTCACATGTCGATTGAATATGACTTGTTTTCAAAAGAAAAAATAGTTAAACAAAACTTCTGTCTCCTCGAGACATACCATAAAACAACAGGTGCTATGGGGACATTGTGTGACACATCCTTGAAGTATTATTGCACATAACTATTGGTAAACACATCAGCTGGGTATCACTTCCTTATTCGACACTAATATGCTTGAACTATTGTCAAATCCATGCAGGATTTGCTGTTTTATCATATATACCATATTTTTACCTGTGATTGGTGACAAATAAGGTGACAATGACAAGACATCTGGTGACCAGACACATAAACTTGCACCTAAATGCAAGTACAAAGACATGCATAGCTTGTGACAAAATTTCAGCTTGATAACTTGTCATGCACACACACAATTGTCTTAGGAGTAAAGTAAGTCAGTTGGAGGTAGAAAACCTGCAAAGAATTCAAAATCTACAGGCAGTTTAGCTCTGTAGAATCCAACAACAAGAGGGTTAAAGGTAGGGCAGCAGTGTGACTCCATTAAAGGTAGGGCAGCAGTGTGACTCCATTAAAGGTAGAGGAGCAGTGTGACTCCATTAAAGGTAGAGGAGCAGTGTGACTCCATTAAAGGTAGGGCAGCAGTGTGACTCCATTAAAGGTAGGGCAGCAGTGTGACTCCATTAAAGGTAGGGCAGCAGTGTGACTCCATTAAAGGTAGGGCAGCAGTGTGACTCCATTAAAGGTAGAGGAGCTGTGTGACTCCATTAAAGGTAGAGGAGTCCTAGCAGTGTGACTCCATTAAAGGTAGGGCAGCAGTGTGACTCCATTTAAGGTAGGGCAGCAGTGTGACTCCATTAAAGGTAGAGGAGTCCTAGCAGTGTGACTCCATTAAAGGTAGGGCAGCAGTGTGACTCCATTAAAGGTAGGGCAGCAGTGTGACTCCATTAAAGGTAGGGCAGCAGTGTGACTCCATTAAAGGTAGAGGAGTCCTAGCAGTGTGACTCCATTAAAGGTAGAGGAGTCCTAGCAGTGTGACTCCATTAAAAGATGCTAGCACTGCTGACTTTACCGCAGTGACATAATCTTCGTCTTGCTACACTTCACCACATCAGAATATTCCAAAGACATTCTTTTGAGATGAGACTGAGAACAGAGGTCCTGTGTGTGAATGCAGACAAACACCTACATGTTCATGGACAATGGAGGACCTGTGTGTGAATGCAGACAGAACACCTACATGTTCATGGACAATGGAGGACCTGTGTGTGAATGCAGACAAACACCTACATGTTCGTGGACAATGGAGGACCTGTGTGTGAATGCAGACAAACACCTACATGTTCATGGACAATGGAGGACCTGTGTGTGAATGCAGACAAACACCTACATGTTCATGGACAATGGAGGACCTGTGTGTGAATGCAGACAGAACACCTACATGTTCATGGACAATGGAGGTCCTGTGTGTGAATGCAGACAGAACACCTACATGTTCGTGGACAATGGAGGACTGTGTGTGAATGCAGACAGAACACCTACATGTTCGTGGACAATGGAGGACCTGTGTGTGAATGCAGACAGTACACCTACATGTTCGTGGACAATGGAGGACTGTGTGTGAATGCAGACAGTACACCTACATGTTCATGGACAATGGAGGACTGTGTGTGAATGCAGACAGAACATCTACATGGACAATGGAGGACTGTGTGTGAATGCAGACAGAACACCTACATGTTCATGGACAATGGAGGACTGTGTGTGAATGCAGACAGAACACCCACATGTTCATGGACAATGGAGGTCCTCTGTGTGAATGCAGACAGAACACCTACATGTTCATGGACAATGGAGGTCCTCTGTGTGAATGCAGACAGAACACCTACATGTTCGTGGACAATGGAGGTCCTGTGTGTGAATGCAGACAGACACCTACATGTTCGTGGACAACCCGTCCATTTTCCAGAGAAGTGGAGGCCAGCTCTGCCCCCTGGCAAGGGGACACAACTGTTTCCCGGCTACACACCCCCTTCCTGTGTTGCCACTTTGCCCTCCATTTTCCCCTGTCACTCTTGCAGCATTCATACCGCATGTACTAAGGCATCCACAGAGATTTCAACAAACAAACAACAAACCCACTGCTTTTGTGAAAGACTAGTCCCCAACTCCAATCTCTCGAGATTTTACCAAACTGAGGTAGGTTAGAATGTTTGGAATTTTTCAACAAAGACTGTACCCCTTAGTCCATGGTCCTCTGCTGGCTGCCTACCTGCAAACTGCAGGTCAACACTGTAGGAACACAAGCATTCCCCATTTGATGATCATTTCCAACTTTCTCACGACTACTTGGTATTGTTCTATGTCCCCAGTCTTTAAAAAAAGTATATAGTGCATTTTTGACATATTTGAACAAATCTGTGAAAATGAGTAAAAAAGCTTGTGGTTAGCACTCTGTAAATAAAGACCCTCCTTGACCCGGAAGCTAAAGGTCACCCCAGTATGCCTGGAGAGGGATCCCGGGTTTACCCGCCCCAGGCAGACGCCATCAGAGTCCATGCGGAGCCTCAGGGAGCGAGACGGGAGGTCACCTCCATCATCTGTTACAGTTTGTCATGCTCCTCTGTGTCTGTGTGCTGATCTGTTTAGGAGAAGGTAAAAAGTGGCGCTGCATGTGTTGCCAACAAGAAAACGGGTTTGATGTTCAGGGGCATACAAGTGGGCACAGGACACCTTGGAAGCTCACAAGGGAGACAAGCGGTCCTACGTGTACAGTCGGCAACAGCTGGAAGGGGCCAATACTCATGATGACTTGTGGAATGCTGCCCAGGTCAGTGGATTCTTTTTTTGGGGAGGGGGGGGGGGGGGGGTATTGTTAATGTGAGAAGGTTTTCTGTGGCCTGGTTTTTTGGGTCACCTCTGTGTGCCGTCACATTTTGTGTGTGGTGTGCTGTGTTGTGTGTGTGCTGTGTTGTGTGTGTGTGCTGTGTTGTGTGTGTGTGCTGTGGTGTGTGTGGTGCGCTGTGGTGTGTGTGTGCTGTGGTGTGTGTGTGCTGTGGTGTGTGTGTGCTGTGGTGCGCTGTGTTGTTTTGTGTGTGCTGTGTTGTGTGTGGTGCGCTGTGTTGTGTGTGGTGTGCTGTGTTGTGTGTGCGCTGTGTTGTGTGTGTGTGCGCGCTGTGCTGTGTTGTGTGTGCGCTGTGTTGTGTGTGTGCGCGCGTGTGGTTGTTGTTGTGTGCGCGCTGTGTTGTGTGCGCGCTGTGTTGTGTGCGCGCTGTGTTGTGTGCGCGCTGTTGTTGTGTGCGCGCTGTGTTGTGTGCGCGCTGGTTGTGTGGGTGTGTTGTGGCGCGCTGTGTTGTGGTGCGCGCTGTGTTGTGTGGTGCTGTGTTGTGGGGTGTGTGTGCTTGTGTTGTGGTGTGTGTGCTGTGTTGTGTGTGCGTGTGTGTGTGCTGTGTTGTGTGTGGCTGTGTGTGCTGTGTTGTGTGTGCTGTGTTGTGTGTGTGTGCTGTGTTGTGTGTGTGTGCTGTGTGTGTGTGTGTGCTGTGTTGTGTGTGTGTGTGCTGTGTTTGTTGTGTGTGCTGTGTGTGTGTGTGTGTTGTGTGTGTGTGCGGTGTTGTGTGTGTGTGCTGTGTTGTGTGTGTGCTGTTGTGTGTGTGTGTGCGGTGTTGTGGTGTGTTGTGTGTGTGCGGTGTTGTGTGTGTGCGGTGTTGTGTGTGTGCGTGTTGTGTGTGTGCGGTGTTGTGTGTGTGCGGTGTTGTGTGTGCGCTGTGTGTGTGTGTGCTGTGTTGTGTGTGTGTGCTGTGTTGTGTGGTGCGCTGTGTTGTGTGTGTGTGCTGTGGTGTGTGGTGCGCTGTATTGTGTGTGCGCTGTGTTGTGTGTGTGTGCTGTGTTGTGTGTGTGCTGTGTGTGCATGCATGCATAGATGTTTTGTAGTTGATCATGATGTATCTTCACATACAGGTTGCCTTTTGTCTAGTTATAGTGCGTCTACAAGCTAGTTCACCCTTACTGTGACCAGCGCAGTTTCTTGGCTCACAGTTAAGGATCCCCCCCCCCTTGGTCTTCCTTGGCTAGAGGTCTGAAGTTCACTAATGGTGAGATTTTTGTGCATGAGGCCTCTCCAACCCCCCCTCCTTGTTTAGGTAGCCCCATTCCGATTCAGGGATGGTGTCTAAACATAACACCTGTGTGCATGCGTTTTTTCTCATAGTTTGTCATCCTTTGTACTGGCACAAAAATACCTACTCTTCCGAAAGACAGAACAGGTTTTGAACATAAGCACAAAATGCATGCATTCGCACACAGGGCCACGGTTTATAGTCTCATCCAAAGGACTGACATTCGGTTTGATTTTCTTGTCAAACTGGGAAGAACGGGCAAGGCTGAGAATTGAACTGGGAACCTCCCGGTTTAACATCTTAGCCACCTTCCTGCTTACCTAAGGGTTGATTTGCGGTTCATCCCCCACCTAAAGAAATAGATGTACCCTGAAGATGGTGGTGAAAAAGTGGAGCTCAAGCTGTTTGGAAAAAAGAAGACTGGTTTTTAAAGCATGAAGCCTTTCTTTTCTTTTTTCTTTTCTTTTTTTTTTAATAGTATTTTGCTACTTTTTAGAAGTGGGATGAAAAGAATAAAACTAAAACATGCAATGAAACCATCACACTACAAACAGACATTTTTTTACGAGACATTTAAAACAAAATACCTTTCAAATGCACTGTATATGTGCATGACTAGCAGTGTGGCTGGTTTGGATTAGAGGTGTGTGATAGAGAGAGGGTGGGTGTGTAGAGACAGGTGTGTGTCTGATGGAGAGAGGGTGGGTGTGCAGAGACAGGTGTGTGTGATGGAGAGAGGGTGGGTGTGCAGAGACAGGTGTGTGTGATGGAGAGAGGGTGGGTGTGCAGAGACAGGTGTGTGTGATGGAGAGAGGGTGGGTGTGCAGAGACAGGTGTGTGTGATGGAGAGAGGGTGGGTGTGCAGAGACAGGTGTGTGTGATGGAGAGAGGGTGGGTGTGCAGAGACAGGTGTGTGTGATGGAGAGAGGGTGGGTGTGCAGAGACAGGTGTGTGTGATGGAGAGAGGGTGGGTGTGCAGAGACAGGTGTGTGTGATGGAGAGAGGGTGGGTGTGCAGAGACAGGTGTGTGTGATGGAGAGAGGGTGGGTGTGCAGAGACAGGTGTGTGTGATGGAGAGAGGGTGGGTGTGTAGAGACAGGTGTGTGTCTGATGGAGAGAGGGTGGGTGTGCAGAGACAGAGACAGGTGTGTGTCTGATGGAGAGAGGGTGGGTGTGCAGAGACAGAGACAGGGTGTGTGTGTATGGAGAGAGGGTGGGTGTGTGATGGAGAGGTGGGGGTGTGCAGAGACAGGTGTGTGTGATGGAGAGGTGGAGGTGTGCAGAGACAGGTGTGTGTGATGGAGAGGTGGAGGTGTGCAGAGACAGGTGTGTCTGATGGAGAGGTGGGGGTTTGATGGAGAGGTGGGGGTGTGCAGACAGGTGTGTGTGTGATTGAGAGGTAGGGTGTGCAGAGACAGGTGTGTGTGTGTGTGATGGAGAGGTGGGGGTGTGCAGAGACAGGTGTGTGTGTGTGTGATGGAGAGGTGGGGGTGTGCAGACAGGTGTGTGTGTGATTGAGAGGTAGGGTGTGCAGAGACAGGTGTGTGTGTGTGTGATGGAGAGGTGGGGGGTGTGCAAAGACAGGTGTGTGTGTGGTGTGATGGAGAGGTGGGGGTGTGCAGACAGGTGTGTGTGTGATTGAGAGGTAGGGTGTGCAGAGACAGGTGTGTGTGATGGAGAGGTGGGGGTGTGCAGACAGGTGTGTGTGTGATTGAGAGGTAGGGTGTGCAGAGACAGGTGTGTGTGTGTGTGATGGAGAGGTGGGGGTGTGTGCAGAGACAGGTGTGTGTGATGGAGAGGTGGGGATGTGCAGAGACAGGTGTGTGTGTGTCTGATGGAGAGGTGGGGATGTGCAGAGACAGGTGTGTGTGATGGAGAGGTGGGGGTGTGCAGAGACAGGTGTGTGTGATGGAGAGGTGGGTGTGTGCAGAGACAGGTGTGTGTGTGTGTTTGATGGAGAGGTGGGGATGTGCAGAGACAGGTGTGTGTGTGTATGGAGAGGTGGGGGATGTGCAGAGACAGGTGTGTGTGTGTGTGTTTGATGGAGAGGTGGGGATGTGCAGAGACAGGTGTGTGTGTGTGTGTCTGATGGAGAGAGGTGGGGTTTGTGTGTGTGTCTGATGTAGAGAGGTGGGGGTGTGTTTGATGTAGAGAGGTGGGGTGTGTGTTTGATGTAGAGAGGTGGGGTGGGTGTGTGTGTGTTTGATGTAGAGAGGTGGGGTGTGTGTGTCTGATGGAGAGAGGTGGGGTGTGTGTGTGTGTGTCTGATGTAGAGAGGTGGGGTGTGTGTTTGATGTAGAGAGGTGGGGTGTGTGTGTGTGTGTGTTTGATGTAGAGAGGTGGGGTGTGTGTGTCTGATGGAGAGAGGTGGTGGTGTGTGTGTGTCTGATGGAGAGAGGTGGTGTGGTGTGTGTGTGTGTGTCTGATGGAGAGAGGTGGTGTGTGTGTCTGATGGAGAGAGGTGGTGTGTGTGTGTGTCTGATGGAGAGAGGTGGGTGGTGTGTGTGTGTCTGATGGAGAGAGGTGGGGTGTGTGTGTGATGGAGAGAGGTGGGGTGTGGTGTCTGATGGAGAGAGGTGGTGTGTGTGTCTGATGGAGAGAGGTGGTGTGTGTGTGTCTGATGGAGAGAGGTGGGTGGTGTGTGTGTGTCTGATGGAGAGAGGTGGGGTGTGTGTGTCTGATGGAGAGAGGTGGGTGTGTGTGTGTGTGTGTGTGTGTCTGATGGAGAGGTGGGGGTGTGTGTGTGTGTCTGATGGAGAGAGGTGGGGTGTGTGTGTGTGTGTGTCTGATGTAGAGAGGTGGGGTGTGTGTGTGTGTGTGTCTGATGTAGAGAGGTGGGGTGTGTGTTTGATGTAGAGAGGTGGGGTGTGTGTGTGTGTGTTTGATGTAGAGAGGTGGGGTGTGTGTGTGTGTGTCTGATGGAGAGAGGTGGGGTGTGTGTGTGTGTGTTTGATGTAGAGAGGTGGGGTGTGTGTGTGTGTGTCTGATGGAGAGAGGTGGGGTGTGTGTGTCTGATGGAGAGAGGTGGGGTGTGTGTGTGTGTCTGATGGAGAGAGGTGGTGTGTGTGTGTCTGATGGAGAGAGGTGGGGTGTGTCTGATGGAGAGAGGTGGGGTGTGTGTGTGTCTGATGGAGAGAGGTGGGGTGTGTGTGTGTCTGATGGAGAGAGGTGGGGTGTGTGTGTCTGATGGAGAGAGTGGGGTGTGTGTGTCTGATGGAGAGAGGTGGGGTGTGTGTGTGTGTGTGATGGAGAGAGGTGGGGTGTGTCTGATGGAGAGAGGTGGGGTGTGTGTGTGTGTCTGATGGAGAGAGGTGGGGGGTGTGTGTGTGTCTGATGGAGAGAGGTGGGGTGTGTGTGTGTGTCTGATGGAGAGAGGTGGGGTGTGGTGTGTGTCTGATGGAGAGAGGTGGGGTGTGTGTGTGTGTCTGATGGAGAGAGGTGGGGTGTGTGTGTGTGTCTGATGGAGAGAGGTGGGTGTGTGTGTGTGTGCTGATGGAGAGAGGTGGGGTGTGTGTGTGTGTCTGATGGAGAGAGGTGGGGTGTGTGTGTGTGTCTGATGGAGAGAGGTGGGTGTGTGTGTGTGTCTGATGGAGAGAGGTGGGGGGTGTGCAGAGGCAGATGGTGGTGGAGGGGAAGATGCACGGCTTCCTGCGGATGTACTGGGCCAAGAAGATCCTGGAGTGGACGCTCTCCCCTGAGGAGGCGCTGCGAGAGGCCATCTACCTCAACGACAAGTACAGCTTGGATGGCCGGGACCCCAACGGCTATGTTGGTGAGCACTCGGTGGTTTTTTTGTCCCTTTGAATGAAACACTGAAGAAAAGTGTACACCCCGTAATGGAGTGTGCATAACCCCCCACCCACCCTCCCACCCATTGCCATGCTGACTACCTTCCTAACAACAATAGAACACAGAAAGAAAAGTTTTAGATTTTACTGGTTGAAATGAAGCAACCAAATTAATGGCTGACCGCGTTACTGCAGGGGTCAGAGGTGTGTGTCAGTCAGTGTACAGCAGTCAGTCAGTCAGGCCGCTCCACCCGATGTTTTGGGTCCTGATAGGGCAGAGGTCAGCAGTGAGGCTAGCTCACTCCCTGCAGCCTGCGTGCTTTGTAACATTAGATGATCAGCATTCCTAAGATCCAAATAGACCGCACTCCTTGCTCATTTCCCATTAAAAAGATAGAACTTGTTTTTCTATCTGAAATAGTATTCACGCCAAAATTTTGTGTTTATTATTATTTTATTATTATTTATTATTATCCCAGCAACTGTTAAAAAAACACCAACAAAAAACCTGTGGCAGCGGAAGGCACGTGAAGTCAGGTTTTTCCTGGCAGCAGTGAACTGGCTGAAGGAGAGGAAAATCCTCTGCAGTCAGATGTGGCTGCCTGTGTGGCGAGGTTCGTGAAAAGTGTTACAAAGTACATGTATCCTGTTTCTCATCCAGTGTGTAGTACATTCTAACAGACAGGGATTTCCCTGATGGGTGGGGGGAGTTTATTTTATTTTTATTTATTTATTTAGAGTCAGTGTGTGTGTGGGGGGGGGGGGGGGGGGGGGGGGGGGGGAGCAAGAGCCACTCTAGCCATCATGTCACAGGGTGTCATCACATCATTTATTTTATTTATTTATTTTATTCTTTTATATCAAGGATCATGGAATAAGCACTTATGTGCTTTTTTACATCCAGTCCCCATGTGTATGCGGTTTTGTAAATTCTGTCATCTGTTCCCACCGGCACACAATGGCCTACTCTTACGGAAAGCGGAACAGGATTTAACATGTGCGCAAGATGTTCTGCGTGCGTTCGCACACTGGACCTCGGTTTATAGTCTCATCCAAAGGATGTCTCTTTTCCCCACATGTGGTCAGTGTGTGGACCACATCATGTCACTGGGTGTCTCTTTTCCCCACATGTGGTCAGTGTGTGGACCACATCATGTCACTGGGTGTCTCTTTTCCCCACAGGGTGCATGTGGTCAGTGTGTGGACCACATCATGTCACTGGGTGTCTCTTTTCCCCACATGTGGTCAGTGTGTGGACCACATCATGTCACTGGGTCTCTTTTCCCCACATGTGGTCAGTGTGTGGACCACATCGTGTCACTGGGTGTCTCTTTTCCCCACAGGGTGCATGTGGTCAGTGTGTGGACCACATCATGTCACTGGGTGTCTCTTTTCCCCACAGGGTGCATGTGGTCAGTGTGTGGACCACATCGTGTCACTGGGTGTCTCTTTTCCCCACAGGGTGCATGTGGTCAGTGTGTGGCATCCACGACCAGGGCTGGGCAGAGAGACCTGTCTTTGGCAAGATCCGTTACATGAACTACGAAGGCTGCAAGCGGAAATTTGATGTTCCTGCCTTTGTCCGCAAGTATCGCAACAAGTAGCCAACGGCTGGGATCCAGTGGCTTGTTTGAACTGGGGACATGGTCACTTTGTGGTGGACGTCTGCCTCACAACTCCCCTTCCCCTCCACTCTGTACCAGTGCTTGGAAATGGACACGGTCAAGAAAAATGACTGCAGTGTATGTACATGGCCTCCAGAGCTGCTGCAACAACAAACGGATCCCACTCCTGAGGTGTTTTTTAGAAGGGTTGAACTGTCCAAAGGTGTATGCATGACTTGACATGGCTACAGGTGGCTTCTCTCCCCTGCCTGCTTTGCTTTTGTGTCAAACAGCCACTTTCCAGCATGGGGAAACCAGGGAAAAGGGGAGTGAGTGGATCACACCTGCCAGCTTTTGAGCCTCGCTAGCGGTAGTGAGCTGTCGCGAGCAAAGGGAACACGTTACAGACTGAAGTGGCATGAATTGAACACTCCTCGTCTTTGAATATCCTCCTCCCGCCCCCCTTCTCAATTTATAAAAGAAAGAAATGATTGATATTGAAAGAAATCCAACTTAAAATCTAGGGAGAAAAACAGATTCAAAGTGACTGGTTCCTCAGTAACTGAGGGGACCATTTGGCTCCTCTTCCTACAGAATAGTAACCTTCTTATAGTCAAATAAAAGTGTGTACAAGATGGCATTTGTCATCAGTGTTGGTTCGCAAATGCTTGACACTAATATTGACAGAAAACGTCAGGAATAATTCCTCCATTGGTCAAACGAGGGAAGTAATAGGTCAGGAAAGGGATAACTAAAATGGCATTTTCCTGAGCCATCTACCCCCAGAATTAAGTCAGTAAAGTGAATTCTGTGACAGATTTTCATTTTGTTGTTGTGGATAATCTGTACTTCTTGTATTACATTGATGACCAGCATGTATAGCTGTCAGTGCTTTAAACTAGATTTTTTTAACAGAAAGATATGCCTTAACGTTTACAGCACCATTTAAAAGTAAAAAGAGAAACTCTGCCCATTCTTTGCTGTAGAAAGTCATCATGGTGACTGGACAACAGGACATTGGCAGGTCTGGTGTTTGTCAAGACTTGTGAATCAGACATTTGTTTATTGCCATAAAAGTCACATGGACTTATTTGACACAAGGAAGTAAACTTTTCATAACTCAATACAACATATTAATCACTGGTCAGCGTGTCTGAACTGATGTGTATTGTTTGCAGTGATATTGGTCTGTCTTTTTTTTTTTATGACTCAAAGATAATTATATACAAGTTGAACTTTTGTTGTGTAAGGTACATATAGATACAGACTCACCATTGACCATAACAGATTCCACATTGGCTGTACAAACCCCCATCTTTTAAATAGTAGAACCTGCACATTTCAAACCACAATGGTTCTGCTATTTTTCCCTGGTCCTAGTTTTGCTGAATCTATTCGCAGATCCATCTTTTCTCATGCTTCTTCGGTTTAAGATGGCAGAGAAACCAAAAGACCAAACCTCTTTGTATTGATAGGGGGTGAAAGGTCTGCAGCCATGTTTTGTAAGTGTCATGCAAGGATGTAAACACTGTATATAATCCATGCAGTGAAGGCATACTGTAGCTGTGTTTTGTAAGTGTCATGCAAGGATGTAAACACTGTATATAACCATGCAGTGAAGGCATACTGTAGCTGTGTTTTGTAATAGTCATGCAAGGATGTAAACACTGTATATAACCATGCAGTGAAGGCATACTGTAGCTGTGTTTTGTAAGTGTCATGCAAGGATGTAAACACTGTATGGTCCATTTAGTGAAGGCATACTGTAGCTGTGTTTTGTAAGTGTCATGCAAGGATGTAAATACTGTATGGTCCATTTAGTGAAGGCATACTGTAGCTGTGTTTTGTAATAGTCATGCAAGAATGTAAACACTGTATATAATCATGCAGTGAAGGCATACTGTAGCTATGTTTTGTAATAGTCATGCAAGGATGTAAACACTGTATATAATCCATTTAGTGAAGGCATACTGTAGCTGTGTTTTGTAATAGTCATGCAAGGATGTAAACACTGTACATAACCATGCAGTGAAGGCATGCAGGGTCCTGGTGTAGAGCTCCAGGGATGGAAAGCACACTGTTGGCAAGCAGCGATGCCTTTGATCAAGTTCTGCCGCCTGGAGAGGGGTGGATGGGCTCTGCTAGGTGCAAACTTTCTCAGGACGCACAGGCAGAAAAGGGACATGCAGTACCCATGACTCTTCAAGGAGTGAAGGCCAGGACTGCATCAACAAGAGGAAATTGCTTGAAGTGGGGGCATGTTTGGCATGGATTATGTAAAGGCAGCAATACACATTGTATAGTCAGTGGCCAGCCAACCTCTGCAGGGTGCGTGCTGTTCTCAGGGAAAACTAGTTATTGTATTTCTTCCCATGTGTTCAGATTGTACTGTAGAGCATGTTTGGGTGTAGACAAGATATTGTAACTGTATGTTGAGCATGTGTTGGGTGTGTGTAACTGTAAATATGACTGTAGAGCACATATAGATGTTAAGAAGCAGACTAGGCCATGGTACCCTGACATGAAATGGGAAATGTCAGCCAGGTGCCAATCTGAAGCCTGCTGTGGATTAGACAGCACTGACACTTGCTGTGGTCCTGTCAACAGACCATTGTCATGGAAGACCAGAAGTGTTGCACTCCCTCTTCCCCAGAACTAGCAGTCCTCAGGGAGCTATTGGTCCAGGAGCCAGAGGAGGCCTGCACTGCAGATGTGCGGTAGTGTCTGTTCTGATCCAACATGCACAGGACTCAGAAGACTTGGACATAAGTGACCACAGGCATGAGAGTGAAGGACAAAGGAACCACAGCACTGATAGCAGTAAATCAGTGCTTATTGCAAGGCATAAAATATCACTCTGAAGCAGTTTCTTTAGTGGGTGTTGATAGGATGAAAGAGGAAATTCAAATGGCTTGATAGGGCTGTAAAGGGGTTTGAACCTCCAACAGGAATTCCGCCTACCCCCATTCATTGCCCCAAGGTGGGGAGCCAGCACTGTCTAGATTATTCAGGCAGAAGTTTTGGAGGAGGAAGTGACTGTGGACTTGTGCAGACAAGTAATGTGAGGATCCAGTGACAGTTGTTTCTGTGTCTGTTTGTGGATGTGTTGTGAAATGCATACCTTGGATGTGTTGTAAAATGCATGCTTTGGATATGTTGTGAAATACATGCTTTTCTTGAAATTCAAGTTCTTGCTAGATTCTCAATGGTTGAAAGTGCAGTGAGCTGTTGTTGGGAGAGCTGTTGTGCTGCCTGTATGTACAACACCAGCTGTTGTGCTGCCTGTATATACAACACCAGCTGTTGTGCTGCCTGTATGTCCCAACACCAGCAGTTGTCGGAGAGCAGTTGTGTGCCTGTTATACACACCAGCTGTTGTGCTGCCTGTATGTACACACAGCTGTTGTGCTGCTGTATTACCACCACCAGCTGGTTGTGGATAAGAGTTGTGCTGCCTGTATGTAGACACAGCTGTTGTGCTGCCTGTATATACAACACAGCTGTTGTCGGAAGGCAGTTGTGCTCCCTGTATGTACAACACCAGCTGTTGTCGGAAGAGCAGTTGTGCTGCTGTTATACAACACAGTGATTCGGAGGAGCAGTTGTGCTGCCTGTATATACAACACCAGCTGTTGTCGGAAGGAGCAGTTGTGCTGCCTGTATGTACAACACAGCTGTTGTCGGAAGAGCAGTTGTGCTGCTGTATATACACAAGCTGTTGTGGATAGAGCAGTTGTGTCTGCTGTATTATACTAACACGTTGTGTGTCTGGAAGGAGTTGTGCTGCCTGATGTACACTACCAGCTGTTGTCGGAAGAGCAGTTGTGCTGCCTGTATGTACACTACCAGCTGTTGTCGGAAGAGCAGTTGTGCTGCCTGTATATACACCACCAGCTGTTGTCGGAAGAGCAGTTGTGCTGCCTGTATGTACAACACCAGCTGTTGTGCTGCCTGTATGTACAACACCAGCAGTTGTGCTGCCTGTATATACAACACCAGCTGTTGTGCTGCCTGTATGCACAACACCAGCAGTTGTGCTGCCTGTATGTACAACACCAGCACTGGGGGAAAAGTACCGTTGCCAAAGTGCCCAGTGCCCAGCTGCTGACTACAGGAGGGGTGGGAGGGAGGGAGGGAGGGGGCTGGCTACTGCCTAGTTATTGAAACAATGTGCTCCAGTTGTCAGTATTGTGAAACTCAGCAAATGACAGCTCAAAGGTTTCAGTCATTTTATTGCAAACTGCAAACACTCGCACACAAAGTTTGGAACCAAACGGGAAAATGTACACGTAACATTTGTTAGAACAGAAACACGTAAGTGAAAACATTTGTCAGAAATAGTTCAACCCAGACACTACGGGGGAAAAACACTCATCAGAAGAATTCATGCAAACAAATGTCGATTATCTGGGAGGCAACTCACATGAATCATTGATAATAGCACCTCCAAATGAGGGCAATATCTAACACTGAGGAATAACTGGCCCGGAAATGAAACATTTGCCATAGAGCTAACAAGTACAGAAACTAACAAAAATAAATTTAGAATATATTAAGAAGAAACCATAGCACAGAAAATACCTAAAAGTAAACAAACTACAGCACAGAAAATAATTTTTAAAAACTACAGCACAGAAAATAACAAAGGAAAGGTGTCCCATAACCTATGAGGTTGTAGGTGAGCAAGGCATCAGAGACCTCACTTCTCCAGGGGCCAGTATATTGAGGGCGGCGCCCATCTCCTCTTCCTCGCTGCTTTACCTTCCCTGACCCTAAAGAGGCAGGTACCCATTTACAGCTGGGGGACTGTACTGAAGCCAAGGCGCAAACAGTCACCCATCCAAGTGGTAGCCACGCTCAACACTGCTTAACTTGGCTGGAGAAAAGCGAGTGCACCGACCACTGAGTTATTTTTCCCACTTAAACTACAGCACAGAAAATAACTTTAACAACTACAGGACAGAAAATAACTTAAAAACTACAGGAATAAGCGGAACTACAGCACGGGGAAAAAACAACAAAAGAAAACAAACGTTGGCACACCTGTGTACCCTCTGTATTTTTCTATATTTGTTATGGAAAAAGTTGAAAAATACTGAAATACAATTTTGTTCATTAAAAGTTAATTTTTATCAACAAAAAATTGGAAAATCTAAGACATCTGCTATCATTCAGAGACTTCTGTTGACCTCACATTACGTCGTCTGCTATCATTCAGAAACTAGTCTCCCCTTACTACTCTGTTGAGTCGTGGCACATGCACACTGCACTACTTGTACAACAACATGGCAGAATGTGGTGGAGATGTTTGCAGGAAAACTGACCAAACTGACACAAGCAAAGAAAGACGTGAAGTAAAGGCAAGGTGACGTTACCAGGCCAGGGTGGCGTCAGAAGAGGTGCAGTGGGGCAGTCCATGCACAAACAGTGCAGTGGGGCATGTCCATGCACAAACAGTGCAGTGGGGCATGTCCATGCACAAACAGTGCAGTGGGGCAGTCCATGCACAAACAGTGCAGTGGGGCATGTCCATGCACAAACAGTGCAGTGGGGCATGTCCATGCACACACAGTGCAGTGGGGCATGTCCATGCACAAACAGTGCAGTGGGGCATTGTCATGCACAAACGTGCAGTGGGAGTCCATGCACAACTGTGCAGTTGGGGCATTTCATGCACAAAAGTGCAGTGGGGACAAGTCCATGCACAAACAGGCAGTGGGCATTGTCATGCTACACAGTGATGGGCATGTCCATGGCCAAACAGTGCAGGGGGCTGTCTGCCAACATGTGGGCATGTCAATCACAATGTGCAGTGGGCAGTCCATGCACAAACAGTTGCATGGGCAATGGCATGCACAACAGTGCATGGGCATGGCCTGCACAACATGCAGTGGCATGGCCATGCAAAAACAGCAACGTGAGCTGTGTTCATTCTGCCAAGCGATGTGTGGACCTGTGTACATTCTTGCAGTGTGAAATTAAGCTTTCATTCAAATGTGGTGTTGAGCAAGGTCAGAAGATAACAAACTACGGCACTTTCAGTTGTAAAAGTACTGATCTCTCGGCAAATCATGGAAGAGCAAACCTTTCGCATCTTTGGGAAATCAGCTGATTGTGAACATGGCAGAGTGACTCGTTCTGAAGCGATACCAGTGTCAAACACGGCCTCCACTCTGCTGTTGTACTGGACAGCAGCAAAAACACAGACACAGGGCTTGTTTTCTGACCATACAATATGTCCTGGTTAGTCAACTCGGAAATCAGATGAACTCTATATCTGCTTTTGTATGGGGACAACTTGATATTAAGCTGAGAAAAGGCATAGGAACAATTCCTTTTCATCAGCGACTCCATCATGCACCCTGTTATTACCATCAGTTCTTAGGGAAAATGTCTTTACAGGACAGGTCCACAGTGACTCCTCCAGCCTGTACCCTTTCATAACCATTGGGTCAGGACTAATGCCATTCCCCCCATAGCAAGGTAAGGAGGCCAACAAATCAACCATAAAACAGAAATAACAAAAACCAACAAAATAGTGAAGCTAGCAAGAAACCAAAACAGAAAACTTAGAAACCAGCTGCTAATACCAACAAATGAAAATGCTGAAGAATAACCGAGGACTAAAGCTTAGAGTAACAAGTGCACTACTGGAGCAGAACCAACTCTCAAGCTTCCAAATAAAGGAGTAACCATCGGAACATGGAATGTGAGGACTCTATACCAAACAGGAAGAGTACAGGAACTCACACATGAACTAAAAAGATATAAATGGGACATCCTAGGGCTTGCAGAAGTCAGATGGACTGGCTTCGGAGAAACAACCACGCAAGACGGCCACAAGATATGGTACAGTGGAGAAGAGAAACTACATCAACACGGAGTAGACTTCATTGTCAGGAAAGAGATTGTGTCAAGCATCGTCAGCTGCACACCAGTATCCAGCAGACTCATCTCAATCAGAGTTTCTGCAAAACCCCAGAATCTCGCCATCATCCAAGTTTATGCTCCAACATCTGACTATGATGATGACCAGATAGAAGAATTCTATGAACAACTTGAAAACGTCATCTCCAAAACGCCCAAAAAGGACATTCTTATTGTGGAAGGTGACTGGAATGCTAAGGTGGGACCTGATGCCTATGACACCTGGGCAGGAACCACAGGACGCTTTGGACTAGGAGAAACAAATGAAAGAGGACAGTGGCTGCTGGAATTCGCAAAGAAGCACAAACTAACTCTGGCAAACACACTCCATCCTCACAAGCCATCTAGAACATCAACTTGGCACTCACCAAATGGTCTGATTGACAATCAAATTGACTACATTCTGTCACCCCAAAGATTCAAATCCAGCATAAACAAGGCAAACACAAGAACATTCCCAGGAGCTGACATTGGCAGTGACCACGACCTTGTACTTACCACCATCAAGCTGAAACTGAAAGCAAAACAACAGCCAAAAAACCCATGCATAAGATTTGATCTGGAAAAACTCAAAGACCCAACAGTGGTTGAGATCTTCCAAGCCAAAATTGGAGGAAAGTTCGCCGCACTCACAGCCATCGACAATGATGTGGACACACTAGCCATCAACATCAAAGAAGTGCTAATGACAGCAGCAGAAGAAACATTAGGAAGAAGCAGAACAAAGAAACAACCCTGGGTGACAAATGAGGTTCTTGACCTCTGCGACAAAAGAAGAGGGCTTAAGAAACAAAAGTTCACAAGTCAAGAAGCCAACAACAAATACAGGAATAGCCACAGAGAAGTGAGGAAAAAGATGAGAGAAGCCAAAGAAGCGTGGATAGAAGAACAATGCCACAGCATTGAAGTTGGAATGGCCAAGGGAAACAGCAAAACAGCTTACGACACTCTGAAATCACTAACTAAAACCACACAGCCTAAAGCCTCTGTTATTGAAGACAAAGAAGGAAATCTTTTAACGGAAAGCAATGCCATCCTTCAACGCTGGACGGAATACTGTGAGGGATTGTATAACTACCCACTACACCCAGATACCAACATAGTTTCTGAAAAAAATCCCTGAACACCAAGATAAAGACCCACCAATACTAAGGTGTGAAGTAGACACAGCTATTAAACAATTGAAGAAGGGAAAGTCCCCTGGAATCGATAACATCCCAGCTGAACTCATAAAAAATGGAGGGAATGAAACAGCAAGGCGATTCACAGAACTTTGTCAGAAGATTCACGACACCAAAGAATGGCCAGAAGAATGGACACAGTCTATTGTAATACCCCTACCAAAGAAAGGAAACCTCAAGCAATGCCAGAACTACAGAACCATCAGTCTCATAAGCCATCCTAGCAAGATCATGCTGCGGGTAGTCCTCAACAGACTGAAAAACCAAGCGGAAAAACTCCTGGCAGAAGAACAAGCCGGCTTTAGACCAAAACGCAGCACAATGGAACAAATTTTCAATCTGAGAATTCTGATAGAGAAACATCTCCAACACCAAAAAGTCTTGTATCACAATTTCATAGACTTCAAAAAGGCCTTTGACAGGGTATGGCATGACGGCCTCTGGCAAGTACTCAGGCACTTCAACATTGACAACTGCCTCATTGAAGTCATCAAGGCACTGTACGAGAACGCAAGAAGTGCAGTTTTCATGAACAATCACATGGGCGAGTTCTTCAAGACCACGGTTAGGGTCTGTCAGGGCTGCCTTCTCTCACCTGTACTTTTCAACCTCTTCCTCGAAAACATCATGACAGAGACACTGCAAAACCACCACACTTCCATCTCCATTGGTGGAAGGCCCCTTTGCAACCTCAGATTTGCAGATGACATTGACCTCATGGGCGGCAGCAAACAAGAACTGCAAAACCTCACAGATAGTCTATCAGATCGAGCGAGCGCATACGGCATGGAGGTCAGTACAGAGAAATCAAAGATCATGGTCAACAGCGCTAGTAATGACAGCACGGAAATAACGATGAATGGAGAAATACTGGAAGAGGTGAGCCAATTCAAATACTTAGGCTCCATCCTAACAAAAGATGGCACATCAAACAATGAAGTGAAAGCTCGCATTGCAACAGCATCTGCTCTAGCCAGACTCGAGAGGATCATCAGAAGCAACAACATCAGCTTCTGCACCAAATACCACCTCTACAAATCCCTCGTGATATCTATCCTCCTACATGGCTGTGAATCATGGACCCTGTCAGCAGAGCTAGAGAGGAGAATCCAAGCATTCGAGAACAAGTGCCACAGAAGACTCCTCAAAATATCATACAAAGAACACAAGACCAACAACTATGTGAAAGAAGAAATCAAAAAGCGTGTGGGTTCCCAAGAACCTCTGCTCTCCACCATAAAGAGGAGAAAACTGATGTGTTTGGTCACACCACAAGACACAACACCTTAGCAAAAACCATCTTGCAGGGAACGGTTGAAGGCAAGAGAAGAAGAGGCCGCCAAAAGAAATCATGGGTTGACAACATCAAAGACTGGACCGCCCAACCCCTGCAACACCTTCTACTAGCCACACAGGATCGTGAAGCATGGAAAAAGATCTCTGTTGCGTCTTCTCTCATGTCCCCCCTACGTCCTTTGGGACATGGGACTGAGTGAGTGAGTGAAAGCTTAAATATGGACCTACATAGATCTCTAACAATTCATCGTATGTCCCTGAGAGTGAACCATTGTTAAACTGACGACAGCAACAGCAATATCTAACGAATTAACCAAAGTACTGAAACGGACAAAGTCACAAAGAAATCAATATCTATGGAGAACTAACAGATAAGCAAAAATGCAGATGTCAACAAATGCACTATAATGCAGAAGTTTATTCACTTGCAGAAGCTAACAAATACACCTTAATACAAACGCTAACCTTTTTTTTTTTAATGAAATGTAGAACAAGCAAACAAAGATGCAGTTCTAATCATTTGGGGGTAGGGAGCACCAGCTACATTACAGAGCTGTTGACCTCTCTGGTTCTGGTGTAGCAGCTCAATTTCAGCCATCTTGCCATGCCAATTTCTGGCAAAGTGATTTGTTGCTGAGGGTTCAGCTTTCTTTTGATGCACTTCGCTGCTCATTTTGTTTTTGAAGCACAGGCATATTCAAAGGAGAGGAGGAGAAGATAGAGACGAACTGTTTCTGAGATGGACTGTAACAGGTGTGAAAAGAGATCACACAACTAAAAGCACGCCTAACTGAATTGGCATTTTAGGGTTGCACAATTATCAACAATTTACAAGAGAATAGTTCTTTCATAGGTGACCCTCTTCATGAGGAAAACTATGCCTTTGTGCTAGGTGGACTTCTCAGTATCTCCTCAAGGGACACTTGACTGCAGGAACCATTGTGGGATGCAAGGACACAAGGCAGTGGGAAAGACTGTGAAATCTTCTCTTGCAACTGAGACTTTCAGGGGTGATTTTCCACACCCAAAATCCAATTCTGAACCCGAACCTTTTTTAATACCATAGCCAACACATAAAACCTAGTCTTTGCCAAATAATCACACTTCATAGCAAAGATAAATGCTATAACTTACACTGAGTACAAGTGAATACTAGAAGCATGCAAAGCTTCATGGATTTGGAGTACCCCTTCCCTTCCTAAAAGTGGGGTCAGGGAGCTGTGCCCCCTGAAGCTGAAGCATTTTTTCATATAAATCTAGACAAACTATCTCTGAAAATGAAAACGATATCTAAAATCCCGGTACTGTCTAAAAACAACCACAGTCTAGGAAAAAAGTGCATGGCAACATTGTTGTATGAGCCTGGGAAGAAAGTCTTTCAAAACGTGAAGGATTGTGAGCATGTACCTGAAGACTTTTTTTTCCAATTAATATGTATAGGGATCATACAGCCCTCTAGTATAAAACTCGAAAGACTTCATTTAGGCCCAAGCGTGTGGCACCAGTTGCATCAAAGGTCGTTACCTTGTATCCGTTTCGTAGCAACTCGAGTCCAAACAAAGTGTCAAATCTGCTCTTGGAAGCTGGCTATAGCTTCAGGCTCTTGCCTAAGGAGGAGGAAAAACTCCTGGCAGAAGAACAAGCCGGCTTTAGACCAAAACGCAGCACGTTGGTTGCATATGTATAAATCTGACGATTGGAGAACCTCAGGGCTCTAGCCAAGGAATGGAAAACCCCTCTTGCCTGCCTTTATTTTTCTTCGCAAAAATGTATCTGTAGTTCATCCTCCTCCTTTATGAGAACACTTTTGATAGACAAGCCCTGACTTTCAGGGGTTTTCAAGGTGTCTGTCACAGGTTGTCACTTTGGTCATTTCAAAATGATTTCAGATCTGGATCTATCTTATAGTCCTTAAAAAAACCATCCGAAACTTGCCAATACGGAATTCCCTTTAAAAAGGAAGGGAAATCACCCATGGACTTTGCAACCTCTTCCATTGGTGCAAACAGACACATGAGGGGCTGAAGCTTCCACGTGTGCTCTAGTGGCCAAAGGCTGAAGCTCTGAAGCTTCCACGTGTGCTCTAGTGGCCAAAGGCTGAAGCTCTGAAGCTTCCACGTGTGCTCTAGTGGCCAAAGGCAATAGGAGATTGATGAGGACAACTCTTCTGATGAAAGCTTCTACAAAAATGTTCCCAGACTCAAACTGTCAAGGGTCAGCCATTATACATTTTAGATTTGGCCATGATGTGATTTTTGGACAGCTGACTGTGCAAACCTGCAAACAAGCCCATTTCCAACCTTGCGAGACGACTGACTTTTTTAGCTGCACATTACATGCTTACTTTTAAGGTTTCTTTTATTAGAGGGCTGTTAAATCATTTCAAATACAGAACGAATGACAGAATTTAAAGTGACTATTGTTTATAGGGTTGCTTTTGATTCATGTAAACAAAAACTGTGGTTTGTCGTTTCCTGTTTTGATGAAAGTTTCATTTGTTGCACTCTGTCAACGAATATGGCGACTATTTTAATAATAATAATAATAATGATAATAATAAATGGAATTTATACAGCGCTGTATCTTGCACAGACAAATCAAAGCGCTTGCTTTCAACTCATTCTTACACAGTCATGCAACCAATAGCAAGTAATAGTTCTAACAAGTCCAAATGTACACACACACACACACACACACACACACAGGTTATACACTTTGGCAGGGTGATGGGATTTCTGGCTGTTGAAAACCAGGGACAGCTATGAAATGAAACAGGAGAGGAAAATCTTAGGTTAGAAACAAATATGTCTTGAGGCCGGATCTAAAAGTGTTACAAGAAGGCCTTTGGCGAAGAGAGATAAGGATGCCATTCCAAATCGATGGACCAGAAACAGAGAAAGAGTGATGGCTGACAGTGGACTGGTTGAATCTAGGTATTCGTAAGCACAATGAATCTGCAGCAGAGTGAAGGGATCGTGAAGGAGTGTACAGGTAAAGACATTCACAGAGGAAGGAGGGTGCTGTTTTGTGGAGACATTTGTAACAGAGGGTACTGATCTTATAGTTTATTCTTTGTGGCACAGGCAGCCAGTGGAGAGATCGCAAGAGAGGGGTAATGTGTTCATATTTTTTCTTTTTAAGGACTAGTTGAGCTGCGGAGTTTTGAAAACGTTGAAAGGAGTGGATAGATGATGCTGGCAGTCCAGCCAACATAGAACTGCAATAGTCCAGACGTGAAAGAAAGTGATGCCATGAGTTTGGACAGGTACTTTCGAATTGCACTAATACGCTGTAATTGATAGAAGCACGACTGGCAGGTCTGGGTGATTAATTTTTGCATAGAGAGTGTGTTGTTGATAATGACCCCTAGATACTTCACAGCAGTGGATAGAGGGACTGATGCATTGCCGAATTCTATTGAAGCTGTTGTAATGGAAGAGAGCTTGTGTTTGGTCCCTACAAGCATGGCTTCAGTTTTATCAGCGTTTAGTTGTAACGTTCTCTATCATCCAGTTTTGGATATCTTTAGAGGGCTTTCCACTCCTTTCAGGTACAGATGCTACATGTTCCTTTTGTTCACAGCTGTGCAAAAAAACAAAAACACAGAAGCTGTCAATAAACCAAGATAGCTAACTTTCATCTGTCCTTCCTGTCCAAACTTTAATTTGTTTGTCCTTCCTTTCCATTGTTTTGTTGGGCAATGAAGCAATCCATTGTCCAGACTGGGTGTGGGCAGGGCAGGGCAGGGCAGGGCAGGGCAGGGCTGTTTCCAAGATGAGGATGATCAGTTGTCCAAACTGGGTGTGGCAGGGCAGGGCAGGGCTGTTTCCAAGATGAGGATGATCAGTTGTCCAAACTGGGTGTGGCAGGGCAGGGCAGGGCAGGGCTGTTTCCAAGATGAGGATGATCAGTTGTCCAGACTGGGTGTGGGCAGGGCAGGGCAGGGCAGGGCAGGGCAGGGCTGTTTTCAAGATGAGGATAATCAGTTGTCCAGACTCATGAGGAGGGCGGTGCCTCTCTTGATCCAGTGTTCTGGGGATTTCTCTCCTGATTTCAGGTCCACAGCCACCACAAAGGAGGGGCGTCCTGAGCCCCCTGCCCGATTGGGGTAATAGTAACATGGGGATGAGTACATACCTGAGGACAGACAGAAATTATTGCCATATAATAGTAACATGGGGATGAGTACATACCTGAGGACAGACAGAAATTATTGCCATATAATAGTAACATACAGGTATGAGTACATACCTGAGGACAGACAGAAATTATTGCCATATAATAGTAACATGGGGATGAGTACATACCTGAGGACAGACAGAAATTATTGCCATATAACACACCGCCAATTGACATACGCCACAGCAGTGAGCTGAGACAGTATGGCTGAATCACAGCTTACTCTCAGCCTAGGTGAATGAAGGTCATTTTCAAACTCATGAACCATTCAGTATCTCTTCTGATTGCCGTACCTTAAAACACACAGAAATTCCAAACCCCACTTTTAAAAAACACAAAACCAGTGGTCTTAATGTATGATGACTTCAACCTCTGATAAAAACTTGATATAATTATGATGACTTTAAGCTCTTATAAACCAAAATAATCTTGGTGTACGATGACTTACAGATAAAGGTCTTATAGAAACTTGATGTATGATGACCAAAGTTCTAAGAACCTGGCCTTTTTTCTCTTACAAGAAGCTTTTCCTTTTGTTTAAGATGACTGAAAGCCCTGAAAAGAACTTGATTCATGATAACTCTCTTAAGGAACATGATGTAGGACTGAAAGCTCTGAAAATAACTTGATTCATGATAACTCTCTTAAGGAACATGATGTAAGACTGAAAGCTCTGAAAAGAACTTGAGACATGATGACCTAAAGCTCTTCTGCACACAAGAAACCCCAAACCGATACTCTATGAGAGTACCATTACCTTGGAGAGTGCTCTGAGTAACATGAGAAACACAACTTAAGAAATCTGTTATCAACAAATCTGTTTTTAAACTTTATCCTGCTCTTCATGTTTTGTTTTTACACTTTGAATTCAACATCAGCACTTTGATCCTGAACCAACATGAAATGTGTTATTTTTGTATGTGGGTTATTTTGTACCACATAAGGAAGTCAGAATGCGGCTGCCTTAGTGGTGGGAAAAAATTAATGGTCACATATGCAAAACTCTCACCATTGGTGAGCCTTGAACAAAAACAACAAACAAAAAACCCACATGTAAATGGGGATGGGAATACATGTGATTGAAGCATCGAAAGTTCTTCATCTATAGTACTAAGTCACTGGGCAGGCACACTTTTCAGTCTGCTGAGTTGTCCCTTTGAGGGAATGTTTCCCTGTAGTTAACATTGGTGCTGACTCCACTGCCCTGATGTCCTTAGGATGAGATGAGATGATCAACCATGGGCTTGTCTGGAATGCAGATGATCAACCATGGGCTTGTCTGGAATGCAGATGATCAACCATGGTCTTGTCTGGAATGCAGATGATCATCCATGGTCTTGCTGGAATGCAGATGGTCAAGGACAAGGAGGACTCGTACTCATCCAACTTACCAAGGACAATGCCTGAAAAATTCACCTCAATGTCTCAGCCAGAGTTCATAAATTATGTGCCTTTAAAATCCCTAAAAACTCAGATCTTTGGAAGTTTTCGTTTAGGGGCCCTAAAAGTCAAAGTGCAGAGGCCAGAATCCATAAAAGTAACTAAAACGAGAAAGATGTGTAAAAACTAGACTTTTTGTTAGGGTGGAAATCAAAACTGTTTTAAACGGTCAATATGTAAGAAGATTAAGTTAATTGTGTCCAGCCACAGGCGGCATGCACACACAGCACAAATCCCTGGCCATGCATCCTTGCTCATAGTGCTCAGACCCTACCCTACCTTACCCTACCCTACAGTTTACTCATCTGACACTGTTGTGTTAGCTGTCATGGGAAAGAGCACATACTCAACTACTCATTATGCTTTTAAGGGTTATAGTAATCTCAAACCATTCACTTTCAATGTATAGACACAATGACTTCTTCTTCTTCTTGGTTCTCCAGCTTCATAGCCTGGCGGTCACCCGACTATGCACTCTGACTCACTTATCCCACCCGAGAATCACTGTGAGATTGGAAATTCGCACAAGGAGAAACATTTCCGTGTATGACTGTTTTCACGTGCCTTGCCATATAGGCAACAATACTCCGACAATTAAGCATAACATTACCGTTAAGTACGTTCTTCATGAAACTGTAAGGTACTTTGAAGCACTTACATAAGTGAGACAACTGTATGATCCCTGTGCCATGCTTAGCTGAAACCCCCAGAGCGAGTTCCTGTGTACCAAAGCTGCTGGGGCAGCCAAGTAGGCTACATGCTAGAGCACCAACACAAGGGCCTGCCACCCACTGGGACACCCCCAAACCAATGTCAAAGATCATTTTCCGCTAGACCATATCAGGAAAAGTGTAGGGCTTTATTGTTGTTGTTTTGAGGGGGGGGGGGTGTTTGTTTGTTCTTTTTTTGGGGTGTGTGTGTGTGTGTCTTTTTTTACAATTCCTGTCGACCAATAGCTGCATACATGGCTGACCGCTCTACATGCCTCTCCAGCAGTCTTGGCTGACAAAGCTGCAGTGGACAGAAACTCCATCTGCCTCTCTTAGCAGACAAGGGTCATCATTTGACAAAGTTTGTCGAGTGAAGATTGACTCCATAAAATTACCCTGCTTTCGAGTTTGAGTGCTAATAACATGGAAGTAGGCAGAGACTAACACTCTGTAATCTTACGGAAATGAATTCAATAGTAGATTTAAACACATGTTTTTAAAATCCAATAGCAGAAATCAAGTGGAGATGTTTATGGGGAAAATCTTCAACACAAAGGCCCCCCAAACAAACAACATAGCAAAAACAAAATAAAACCACAGCACGATTCTAAGGGACTTGATCCAGAGACAACAATGGGAGATATTGTTAGAAACACGTATAAGAGTAAAATCTGGTGCCTATAATTCTGCACTGAAATCCAGTTAAGTTCTGCTGTCTACACTTTTCCATCCTGAGGGTCCTTACACCCGAGGAAGCACAGAGACAAGAAATGGTAAAGAGGTAAGGGCAAAGTCCACAGCTACCACATGTAAAGTGCAGCACACATTAATTTTCCAGGAAGAGAAGCTCTGACCACATGCACAGGGATCAGAGCGGTGCCGTACACTTAGCTACCATAGGCTCCACCTGAACCAGGGACACACGCTATTCTGGGAACTCTAAAGGTCTAGCACCTGAACCAGGGAAACACGCTATTCTGTGAACTCTGAAGGTCTAGCACCTGAACCAGGGAAACACGCTATTCTGTGAACTCTAAAGGTCTAGCACCTGAACCAGGAAACACGCTATTCTGTGAACTCTGAAGGTCTAGCACCTGAACCAGGGAAACACGCTATTCTGTGAACTCTGAAGGTCTAGCACCTGAACCAGGGAAACACGCTATTCTGTGAACTCTAAAGGTCTAGCACCTGAACCAGGGAAACACGCTATTCTGTGAACTCTGAAGGTCTAGCACCTGAACCAGGGAAACACGCTATTCTGTGAACTCTGAAGGTCTAGCACCTGAACCAGGGAAACACGCTATTCTGTGAACTCTAAAGGTCTAGCACCTGAACCAGGGAAACACGCTATTCTGTGAACTCTGAAGGTCTAGCACCTGAACCAGGGAAACACGCTATTCTGTGAACTCTGAAGGTCTAGCACCTGAACCAGGGAAACACGCTATTCTGTGAACTCTGAAGGTCTAGCACCTGAGAACCAGGAACAGACATACCAGGTAATACGCTATGTGAACTCTGAAGGTCTAGCACCTGAACCAGGAAACACGCTATTCTGTGAACTCTGAAGGTCTAGCACCTGAACCAGGGAAACACGCTATTCTGTGAACTCTGAAGGTCTAGCACCTGAACCAGGGAAACACGCTATTCTGTGAACTCTGAAGGTCTAGCACCTGAACCAGGGAAACACGCTATTCTGTGAACTCTGAAGGTCTAGCACCTGAACCAGGGAAACACGCTATTCTGTGAACTCTGAAGGTCTAGCACCTGAACCAGGGAAACACGCTATTCTGTGAACTCTAAAGGTCTAGCACCTGAACCAGGGAAACACGCTATTCTGTGAACTCTGAAGGTCTAGCACCTGAACCAGGGAAACACGCTATTCTGTGAACTCTGAAGGTCTAGCACCTGAACCAGGGAAACACGCTATTCTGTGAACTCTGAAGGTCTAGCACCTGAACCAGGGAAACACGCTATTCTGTGAACTCTAAAGGTCTAGCACCTGAACCAGGGAAACACGCTATTCTGTGAACTCTGAAGGTCTAGCACCTGAACCAGGGAAACACGCTATTCTGTGAACTCTGAAGGTCTAGCACCTGAACCAGGGAAACACGCTATTCTGTGAACTCTAAAGGTCTACCACCTGAACTGTCACAATAAAAGCCCCCTACATTGTAAACTCCTGGAATTATCGCAATGTTAACGACCAAAACGTTAGTATAAACTCGTCTACCTCTGGAATTATCAAAATGTAAAAAATTAAATAAATAAGTAATAAAAAGGCACCTACATTATGGATTCCTGTCTACCTCCTGAATTTTTTTTTTAAAAACCCAAACAACCCTACATTATAAACTCATGTCCACCTCTGGAATATCACAGTGTAAAAAAAAACACCCAACAACAAATCCAACCCTACATATAAACTGAAGTCTACTTCAGGAATGAACAAGAAAAGAGCTGTGCATTAGTAACGTTCCTCTCCCGGACTTCTCCCACATGTCTGCACTGCTGTATGCTGCTGTAGTCATGGACCCTACCTACACCTGTCCACTGCTCCTGTTTCTGGAGGTGTTTGTTATGAAGTATGTAGGCCTCAACAAGTCGCGCTGGCCTGAAGTGTCTGACAAAGTCAGGCCCTGCCATTCGACTTCAGCGTGGGAGAGAGTTGTTATCGTTTAAGTCTTTCTGGAAAAAAACCAGCATGAGAATGAACCAAAGAGGCGGAAAAGGAACAAGGCAGAAACAGGGGGATAGAAAAGGAGGAATTGCTAGCACAGAATCTCCAGTATGATGCATCAAGTTTGGCTCACAGAATCTCCAGTATGATGCATCAATTTTGGCTCACAGAATCTCCAGTATGATGCATCAAGTTTGGCTCACAGAATCTCCAGTATGATGCATCAATTTTGGCTCACAGAATCTCCAGTATGATGCTATCAATTTTGGCTCACAGAATCTCCAGTATGATGCTATCAATTTTGGCTCACAGAATCTCCAGTATGATGCTATCAATTTTGGCTCACAGAATCTCCAGTATGATGCATCAATTTTGGCTCACAGAATCTCCAGTATGATGCATCAATTTTGGCTCACAGAATCTCCAGTATGATGCATCAATTTTGGCTCACAGAATCTCCAGTATGATGCTATCAATTTTGGCTCACAGAATCTCCAGTATGATGCTATCAATTTTGGCTCACAGAATTTCCAGGAGATAGGGATGCTATTGATACTGACGGGCCCATGGTCATCTCTCAGGGGGATGTGGTGATCTGACCCTCACCTGCACCTCCCTGTTGTCCAAATCTTTCTATGTGCACACTATCAGTGACGGTAGTCTCCACCCCACTCCGCACACATAGCCTACATGTATGCAGCACCGCCTGATTTGTTGGGCAGGCAATAATGATGAGTGTGGGGCAGAAAAGGGCTGCTAGCTAGCTGGCTTCATTTTGACGTGCGCGTTCTCCTTTTGTCATCTCCCCATTTTCTTGTTCATCCATTAGTAATGTTCGTTTTCCTCACCTGCCCCTCATTCAGCCACTGTCCCCCAAAACAACAACAACAACAACCAAACTATTAGCGTGCCAATCTGTTTTCATTTCTCCCTTTCCCAGTCTCTTCAATTCTACAAATGCTAATTTTGCTGTCAAAGTATTCATTTTGGCTTGCCCAAATACTTGTTCCAATGACTTTTGCTGGGGGTGGCAGGTTTGCACGCATGTTCTTCCTCAGACACAACCCTGTGTGAAACAAGCTTCCTCCTGCTGCACAGCATCCACTTCCTCACTGAACAGCTTCAGCTGCTTTCACCACATCCCTTTAACACCATTGATTTTCTGAAAGTTCACCTCTCTCTCTCTCTCTCTCTCTCTCTCTCTCTCTCTCTCTCTCTCTCTCTCAACATGGGTATTGCACTTATTTTATTATCGTGACACTCAATTTGTATGAGTACAATTAAAAAGTGTTTGTGTTGATCGTGTGCTATGTGAGTATTACATATTTAGTATTATCCCTGAAACACCCCCCCCCCACACACACACACACTCACACACACACACACACTCACTCACTCACTCATATTCTCTCCCTCAATGACTGTATAGGTTTAGATCTCTTCTTTGTTTTGTTTCTTGTTTTTATTGTGTGAATGTATGGGTATTAAATTTATTTCATTATCATGACATATAATTTGAAACGAGTATAATCTAAAATGAGTGTTGATGGGATCGCATACTGTTTTGGGAATTATATATTGGATATTATCTCTGAAATACACACACACACTCTCTGTCTCTCTCTCTCTCACCTTTTATCGTCTTGCTTATAGTTATAGTGTATCCTGATGAAGGAATCATATTTTATATTTTCAATACTTTATTGGACTTGCCTCTGTACTTAGTTTTAATGAGTGCCCTATTTCAATATCTTATAGTTATGTGTAACAAGTATGTGTACCATTTGACAATGTGTAGATGTTTATCTTTATGACTTATTAAGTTTGGTTGTGTTATTTTTCTTGGCTGTTGTTGTTGTTGTTGTTGTTTGTCTGTTTTTCTCTTTTTTATCTTCTTTTGTTGGTTTGGTTTTTTCTTTCTCTTTTGTTTGTTTGTTTGTTTTGGTTAGGTTTTTTTGGGGGGTGGGGTTGGGGTGGGGGTATTTTTTAAGGTTTTCTTTTATTTGCTTGCTTTGGGGGGGGGGGGTGTTGCGGAGGAGCTCTTTTGAAAAGGGTTATTTCCCCTTGTTTTTATTGTGAGAGTGTATAAGTATTAGGTTATTATTATTAAGATGTATCCCTAACGGGCGGGGACTGGATGTAAAAAAGCACATGTGTGCTTATTCATTATCCTCGAAATAAAAGAATTTGTCATTGTCATCACTGGAGTTTGTTCCGTCTCACATACACATAATCATCATCATCATCATCATCATCAGACCCGTGACCTTGGCGGTCGTGGGGGAGACACGAAAGACGATGCCGTGGTAAGCCTCCTCCATCCATCTCGGTCCTCGTCTCTGCGCAGTAGTGCCAAGTCATTCATCCTGGTCCATTCTCTGATGTTGTCCATCCATGACTTGTTCTGTCTTCCCCTCCTTCTGCCACCTTCGAGTGTTCCCTGCAGTACTGTTTTTGGCAGAGTGTTGTGGCGGGTGACGTGGCCGAACCATGTCAGCTTTTTCTTCTTGACGATGGTGAGAAGGGGTTTCTGTGGACCTGCCAGCCGTGTTATTTGACTCTTGACAAATTCATTGGTCTTTCGTTTTCTCCAGGATATGCCCAGCAGTTTTCTATGGCATTTTGTTTCAAATGACTGGATTCGCTTTGCTGTTACAGCAGTCAATGTCCAGGTTTCACTTCCGTACAGCAGGATAGTCTGAATTAGGGCTTTGTAGAGCTTTAGTTTGATTGGGAAACTGATCTCTTTACTTTTCCATATGGTGGTGAGTTTAGTCATGGAAGATGTTGCCATGGCTATTCCGACTTTGATTTGTGTCGTCGATCGCCCATCCTTTGTGAGTGTAGCGCCAAGGTATTTAAAAGCGTCTACCTCCTCCAGTTGTTGGCCGTTCATGTAAATTTTAGCAGTGGCCTTGCTCGTGCTGTTCACAAGTACTTTACTTTTCTCCGAGCTCACCTCCATCCCATATGCTCCAGCTCTGTTCTCAAGTCTGGTCGTAAGATCTTGCAGCTCTGTGTTACTTCCGCCCATGAGGTCAATGTCATCGGCAAACCGCAAGTTGTTGAGATGGTAGAGTGGAAGTCATGGAGGGTCTCTCTCATAATGTTTTTCCAAGAACAGATTAAACAGGACTGGAGATAACAGGCATCCTTGTTGGAACCCCAACTGTGGTTTTGAAGTAGTCTCCGACCTGATTGTTCAGAAGGACTGCACTGCTTGCGGTGTTGTATAGTGCTTGAATGGTTTGCACTAGTCCTTCTTCAATGCCAAACATTCTGAGGACCTGCCACAGGCCGTCGTGCCATACTCTGTCGAAAGCCTTCTTGAAGTCGATGAAGTTGTGGAACAGGTCTCTCTGATGTTGGAGATGTTTTTCCATCAGGATGTGGCAGTTAATAATCTGTTCGATTGTGCTCCTGCCTGCCCTGAACCCAGCTTGTTCCTCTGCAAGGTGTTCTTCTGCCTCCTTCTTGAGTCGATTCAAAATAACTTTGAGCATGATCTTGCTGGCGTGGCTGATGAGGCTGATTGTTCTATAGTTTTGGCATTGGCGTAAATTCCCCTTCTTGGGCAGGGGTATGATGAGTGATTGTGTCCATTCTGTTGGCCACTGTTTTGTCTCCCAAATCTTCTGACATAGCTGTAACATGTGTGATGACTGTTTCGCCACCATGCTTGAGCAGCTCTGCTGGTATGTTGTCTGCTCCTGGGGACTTTCCTACTGGTAAGCTGCGGATGGCTTCTTCCACTTCTTCCCTCAGTATAGGTAATGGCGAGGGTGCTCTTGATGTTGCTGCTTTCTCTTCTATTATGCTCTTGTCAGGTTGTATTGGGTAGTTGTACAGCTCTTGACAATACTCAGACCACCTGTTCAATGCAGCTGAGCTTTCTGTGAGGAGGTTTCCGGAGCTGTCTTCAATGACTGATGATTTGGTTTGAAGTGGTTTTGTGAGTTTCTTCAGGGTGTAGTATGCCTTTTTACTGTTGCCCACTTTCATGCTTTTTTCGATCTCATCACATTGATCACTGATCCACTTCTCTCTGGCCTTTAACATTGACTTCTTCACAAGATTGTTTGCCTCCCGGTATTCTTTAGGGTTGGAAGACCTGGTTGGTTTCAGTGCTCTTCTTGTATCGCAGAGGTCCAAGATGTCAATGGTAGTCCATGGCTGGTGTTTATTCCTCTGACGACCGAGTACCTCCTCTGCTGTTTCTCGGACTGCCTCATTAAAGTTGTTGGTGAGGTCATTGATGTCATTGTCCAGTAGGGTTAATGCCGCAAAACGTCCGCCAAGCTTAGCTTGGAAGATCTCCTCGACATCTGGATCTTTCAGTTTGTCCACGTCAAATTTGATACGTGGGTTTGCAGGCTGTTTGTTTTTCTTCAGCTTCATTTTGAATACCAGCAGCACAAGGTCGTGGTCGCTGCCTATGTCAGCTCCAGGGTAGGTTCTTGTTCTGGCTCTGTTGATGCTGGATTTGAAGCGCCGTGGTGTTAAGATAAAATCTATTTGGTTATGGATCTTGCCGTTTGGCGCATGCCAGGTTGTCCTTTTGACTGCTTGTGGGGATAGAGGGTATTGGCAATGGTAAGTCTGTGGGTGCAGGCAAACTCCAGCAGACGTAGTCCCCTGTCGTTGGTCTATCCAGTTCCAAACTGACCAACTGTTCCGGCCCATTAGTTGTAAGAGTCAGGACCTACATAGATTTGTATGATGGTGATGTTCTTGGGCTTGGCCGACACCCGGATGCTGCTAATCCTGCTGGAAGCCGGTGTACAGCTGATAATGCACCCCACTACTTCCTTTCTGACAATAAATGCCACTCCATGTTGGTGATGTTTCTCTTAGCCACTGTACCAGATCTTTTTGCCTTCTTCAGTCATTGTCTCACCAAATCCTGTCCATCTCACTTCTCCTAGTCCAATAATGTCCCATTTATAGCGGCTAAGCTCATACTCTAGTTCTTTGATTTTTCCGCACTGGTAGAGTGTACGGACGTTCTCACATACACATAACTGAATTTAAATACTGTCCCACTCTAGGTATGGACCGGAGTACAGCCACCCCACACGAGTTGCACAAATTATTGATTACAATAGTTATTAACTACAGCACAGCTACTACCCAAGTAAGCTGGGAGAGTCACGTCTGTCTGGAGAGGCAAATATTCATTTATGAAAGGTGTCAGTCTGGACTGTGTGGATTGGTTTGGAGTCTGTACTGGAAAGCAGAAGTTTTCAATTGAAAAGTAAGTCAAGAACCGAGTATTTCTGCTTTTATCTTTGTATCATATCAGTCCCCCCAGTTCAGCCAGCTGTAAATGGGTACCTGCCTCTTTAGGGTCAGGGAAGGCAAAGCAGCAAGGGAGAGGAGATGGGCGCCGCCCTCAATATGCTGGCCCCTTGAGAAAATGAGATCTCTGATGCCTCACTCCCCTACGACCTTATAGGTTACGGGACACCTTACCTTTTTTACCATATTTATCATCTAGGTGGCATCTGGCTGTGGGCTTCTTCCCTGAGAATGGACATTGTGTTCCATGAATGGGACGGGCAAGTCATTCAGGAGTGAGGGTCGCTGTTTACGCTAATGCAGCTGTGGAAGAGAAGCAGCAGCTGCAGCAGTTGTAGGCTACGCACCTTTGCTGCTCTTCTTTCTGCTCTCGGAGGGTTTGAAGTGGATGGAGGGCATGGGGCAGACCAGCTGCATGGGGTCAGCCTCCACCAGCACCGAGTTCTTCTTGTCCCACCCCGCCCCCTGCAGGTACAGCCCCTTGATGTACACCCCGTCCTGTCAGACACATGACACATGACATGACACATGACATGACACACACACCCCGCCCCCTGCAGGTACAGCCCCTTGATGTACACCCCGTCCTGTCACACACATGACACATGACATGACACATGACATGACACATGACACACACACCCCGCCCCCTGCAGGTACAGCCCCTTGATGTACACCCCGTCCTGTCAGACACATGACACATGACATGACACACATGACACATGACATGACACATGACACACACATTACACACAGTTCCGTGCATCAAAACAGATATAACCTACCTTTGACGTCACTACAGACATAGCCTACACTCTGAGATAGGGCTATGAATTTATATACATTGTCACCAGTTCTCCCAACTAGGTGCCAAATTTGAGTTTGGTTTTGGGGTCTCTTTTTGGTTTTTGCTGGTTTTCCTTTTTTTGTGGGGGGGGGTGGGGGGGGGGGGGTGGGGGGGAGGTACACGCAGCGCAGGACTCCTTCACTGTTTGTACTGTATCTTTCTAACTGACAGAATGAGCGCTACAACTGACAGCTAGTCCAGAGAAGCCGATGAGGCCACAGCCGTCTTGACCACTCCCCTCCCTCCATCCTCGCTCTTTTCCATCTAATGTCACAGACTGTGAGGAGAATGATTTACGAAACTGAAAACACACACGTCATAGTCTTTGTGGCTGACTGTGGGAGAGATAGGAATGTGACTGAACTCTGAAACATGCGTTTTTCTCTCTACCCTTCTCCCGGCATTTGTCTGTAGTGTTCTTTCTCCTCTTCACTCCTGTCCTCACATTTTATATATATATATATATTATATATATATATATATATATATTATATATATATATATAGAGAGAGAGAGAGAGAGAGAGAAGAGAGAGAGAGAGAGAGATGTATGTATATATATATATATATAAAGCCTCAGCTGAACCCTCAGAAAGAAGGACTTTTCCCTTGGCCTCAAAGTGGGCTCTGACTCAGCTCCCCTGGAGGGCTTTCAGCTGAGATGAAGTAGAGGTGGAGATCTCATGCATCAACGCATACAGTCATAACATCTTGTGAACATGTTCTTCGATTCCATTTTGTAGGTTTTATAGCCCTAACGACCACAAAAACCATACCGGGGCTGTCACCTCATTCAGTTTCAGTGGCTTTAGTAGCGTTCACTTCAAGTTCACTTCATCTCGCTAATTCTGTCAACTATCCAACACAGTCGATCTGGACCAAGTTCATGGAGTGGCACCACAACCAATCGTTTGATTCCTTCAGGCTAAGAAAAGCAGGCTGTACTGAGGACGCCAGCCAATCTGCTTCATCCATCATTCCCAGATGACAAAAAGGTGAAAAAAGGGAGTGACAAACACTTCCGAGTACAAAAACAGACATAACAATGCCCTATCAGAAAGGCTGTTTTTTCTTTGTCGATCTTCGCCTTGAGATTTGAGGTTTACTAACGGTGAGATTTTGCATATGCGACCCTTTTTGCCCACCATGAAGGTAGCCACATTCCGACTTCAGGGATGAATGCTGGGAAAGTCCGTGTTTACGTAACCCACTGAATGCTGACAAGAACTACAGGATCTTTGATATGTTTATCTGATCTTCTGCGTGTGTATATGTATACACGAAGGAATTAAGGCACTGGCAGGTCTGCAATTGAAGTTGACCTGGGAGATTGTAAACATCCCCTCCCTGAATTCCCCAGGCGCCGCCATATGGGCAAACAGCGCTGCACCCTGCACCATCCCAGTGTGTGCACCATCATCACACCTGGTGTCACTGCACCCTGCACCATCCCAGTGTGTGCACCATCATCACTACCTGGTGTCACTGCACCCTGCACCATCCCAGTGTGTGCACCATCATCACTACCTGGTGTCACTGCACCCTGCACCATCCCAGTGTGTGCACCATCATCACTACCTGGTGTCACTGCACGTCCTGTGCCATCCCAGTGTGTGCACCATCATCACTACCTGGTGTCACTGCACCCTGCACCATCCCAGTGTGTGCACCATCATCACTACCTGGTGTCACTGCACGTCCTGTGCCATCCCAGTGTGTGCACCATCATCACCACCTGGTGTCACTGCACGTCCTGTGCCATCCCAGTGTGTGCACCATCATCACCACCTGGTGTCACTGCACCCTGCACCATCCCAGTGTGTGCACCATCATCACCACCTGGTGTCACTGCACGTCCTGTGCCATCCCAGTGTGTGCACCATCATCACCACCTGGTGTCACTGCACCCTGGCACCAAACCCAGTGTGTGCACCCATCCCTCACCACCTGGTGTCACTGCACCCTGCACCATCCCAGTGTGTGCACCATCATCACTACCTGGTGTCACTGCACGTCCTGTGCCATCCCAGTGTGTGCACCATCATCACTACCTGGTGTCACTGCACCCTGCACCATCCCAGTGTGTGCACCATCATCACTACCTGGTGTCACTGCACGTCCTGTGCCATCCCAGTGTGTGCACCATCATCACTACCTGGTGTCACTGCACGTCCTGTGCCATCCCAGTGTGTGCACAATCATCACTACCTGGTGTCACTGCACGTCCTGTGCCATCCCAGTGTGTGCACAATCATCACTACCTGGTGTCACTGCACCCTGCACCATCCCAGTGTGTGCACCATTCATCACCCCCTGGTGTCCACTGCACGTCCTGTGCCATCCCAGTGTGTGCACCATCATCACTACCTGGTGTCACTGCACGTCCTGTGCCATCCCAGTGTGTGCACCATCATCACTACCTGGTGTCACTGCACGTCCTGTGCCATCCCAGTGTGTGCACCATCATCACTACCTGGTGTCACTGCACGTCCTGTGCCATCCCAGTGTGTGCACCATCATCACTACCTGGTGTCACTGCACGTCCTGCACCATCCCAGTGTGTGCACCATCATCACTACCTGGTGTCACTGCACGTCCTGTGCCATCCCAGTGTGTGCACCATCATCACTACCTGGTGTCACTGCACCCTGCACCATCCCAGTGTGTGCACAATCATCACTACCTGGTGTCACTGCACGTCCTGTGCCATCCCAGTGTGTGCACCATCATCACTACCTGGTGTCACTGCACCCTGCACCATCCCAGTGTGTGCACCATCATCACTACCTGGTGTCACTGCACGTCCTGTGCCATCCCAGTGTGTGCACCATCATCACTACCTGGTGTCACTGCACGTCCTGTGCCATCCCAGTGTGTGCACCATCATCACTACCTGGTGTCACTGCACGTCCTGTGCCATCCCAGTGTGTGCACCATCATCACTACCTGGTGTCACTGCACGTCCTGTGCCATCCCAGTGTGTGCACAATCATCACTACCTGGTGTCACTGCACGTCCTGTTTCCATCCCAGTTTGTGGCACCATCATCACTACCTGGTGTCACTGCACGTCCTGTGCCATCCCAGTGTGTGCACCATCATCACTACCTGGTGTCACTGCACGTCCTGTGCCATCCCAGTGTGTGCACCATCATCACTACCTGGTGTCACTGCACGTCCTGTGCCATCCCAGTGTGTGCACAATCATCACTACCTGGTGTCACTGCACGTCCTGTGCCATCCCAGTGTGTGCACAATCATCACTACCTGGTGTCACTGCACGTCCTGTGCCATCCCAGTGTGTGCACAATCATCACTACCTGGTGGTCACTGCACGTCCCGTGCCATCCCAGTGTGTGCACAATCATCACTACCTGGTGTCACTGCACGTCCTGTGCCCATCCCAGTGTGTGCACAATCATCACTACCTGGTGTCACTGCACGTCCTGTGCCCATCCCAGTGTGTGCACGATCATCACTCACTACCTGGTGTCACTGCACGTCCTGTGCCATCCCAGTGTGTGCACAATCATCACTACCTGGTGTCACTGCACGTCCTGTGCCATCCCAGTGTGTGCACAATCATCACTACCTGGTGTCACTGCACGTCCTGTGCCCATCCCAGTGTGGACACAATCATCACTCACTACCTGGTGTCACTGCACGTCCTGTGCCATCCCAGTGTGTGCACAATCATCACTACCTGGTGTCACTGCACGTCCTGTGCCCATCCCAGTGTGGACACAATCATCACTCACTACCTGGTGTCCAGAACACAACAACACAGGCAAATGTCATAGAACGCATAACGTATTTAAAAGATGTAATTTAACCCCCCCCCCCCTAACAAAACAACAACAAAAAACGCAGGAGAAGGGACTGGGAAGGCAAAAGAATTAGCAAGAGAGATGATGAAAAGGTACGGGAAAATGCAGAAACAAGGAGTGATAGAAAAGAGGACATTTCTAGCACAGAATTTCTAGAAGATATGATGCTATTTATTCTGAAACAGCCTCTGGCATCCCTGTAGGGAAGAATATGTTAAAAGTCCATCATCTCTCTCTCTCTCTCTCTCTTCCTCTCTCCTCTCTCTCCTCTCTCTCTCTCTCTCCTCTCTCTATATATATATATATATATATATATATATATTAAAACATATATTATATATATATATATATGTATATATATATATATATACATACGTATAATCTTATGAGCATCTTGCGCACATGTTAAAACCCGTTCGACTTTTTGGAAGAGTAGGCCATTGTGTGCCGGTGGGAACGGATGACAAAATTTACAAAACTGCATACACACGGGTACTAGATGAAAAAAGCACATGAGGGCTAATTCCATTATCCTCGAAATAAAGGAATAAATAAGATAAATACACAGTCCGTCTGGCTCTGCACCCGAGCCATTCCTGTCGTCAGTAGGAGGCTGGTAGGTGGTGTGTGCCTATGTTCGCTCAGAGCAGGCGCCACTGAGCACAACCAAGGTGATCCAGCAGCAGTGCAGGACCTCTCTGGCTGGCGGCCCAATGGCAGCCTGAAATTGATGGGCTCCCTGAGGATGTGACATAATGAATCTGGGTATGGCCGAGGCAGGAATATTGGGATGAGCAACATGCGAGCAGCAGGACATGAACACCACAGAAGATAGGCACATAAAAGGACACCGACATTCCAGGGTCTCGTGACATCGTTAAACTGACTTAAATACTGACCTTTGGCTTTTCGGTGTCATTGATAAAATGACTTCTCAAGAAAGTGACCTTTGGTGATCCAATGTCATTGCTTAAATGACCTCTCATGACGATAATAATAATAATCATCATCATCATCATCATATATGGAATTTATATAGCGCTGAATCTTGGAAAAAAAAACCCAAATCGAAGCGCTTGCACTCAAATCATTTACACGCATGCAACTCTCCTTAAACATAATGAACAACAGATTTTAAATCTTTGCGCGCGAGCGCACGTACGCACGCACGCACACACACACACACACACGCGCACGCGCGCGAACACACTTAGGAGGTGAAGGATGCTGTTGAAAATTAGGGATAGATATGAGGGGAGCTTTACTGTGATAATTACTTACTTTACTTGCTTTACTTACTGTGATACTGACCTTTGAGAATCCAATGTCATGCTTAAATGACCTCTCATGATACTGACCTTTGAGGATCCAGTGTCATTGCTACAAATAGCCTCTCAAGCCGCTGACCTTTGAGGATCCAGTAACTTTGCTAACTAAGGGCCTCTCGCTGACAATGACATAATCATGCTGAACTGTACAATCAGAGAGACTGACTTTTGGAGCTCCAGTGATGTTGGCGTCGCTGACGGTTAGGACGGAGAACTCCCACTGCAGCATGTCCACAGACACCTGGCAGCAATACAACACACCTGAGAGTTTCTGTACCCGCCAACTCTACTGCTCCAGCACTCTTAACACCGGAAACGAAGCAAAGCAAACACCATGGCAAGCACCAGCAAAAAACAAACATCAAAAACAGGGCCAGTAGCAAAACACACACGAGCACACACACACACACACACACACACACACACACCACAGTCATGGATTCCTACCATCCCCACAGCTTTATTTAATTTCTCGAGGAGAAAAGACCCCCTACAGTGAGAGTTGTCTAAAAAGCCTGCTACTGTGAGAGTTGTCTAAAAAGCCTGCTACAGTGAGAGTTGTCTAAAAAGCCTGCTACTGTGAGAGTTGTCTAAAAAGCCTGCTACAGTGAGAGTTGTCTAAAAAGCCCCCTACAGTGAGAGTTGTCTAAAAAGCCTGCTACAGTGAGAGTTGTCTAAAAAGCCTGCTACAGTGAGAGTTGTCTAAAAAGCCTGCTACTGTGACAGTTGTCTAAAAAGCCAGTGCTTTTGACCAGTTCAGACTACATCATGAACTGTTAATTATATTTTTTAAAAACTAAAATAAACAATTTTTTTTATAGAAGAAGAGTGCAAAGGCAGTGTCCACTCAAAGACAATAGACCCCTAACTACCTACCCCTTAAGAAGTCTGTCTTTTTATTCCATCCTAACACTACACTTTTCTACAGTACTGCTGTCACTTTTATCAAAGTGCTCTACACATACCTCAACAATCAATTGTGTGGAAAAAAACTTTTCTACAGAACACACACACACACTCACACCAAAAAGAGCGTTAAATTACATAAAAAGGTATATCAAAGCCAGCTTGATAGCATCGACAAATATATGCTTGAAAATGGATTTACTTTGTCCACCGAAAAAACTCATGTTGTGCTTTTTAATAATGGCAGTAATCCGGAGGAGCTACCAAGATTTAAGATTGGGACTGAAATAATTGAATACAAAAATACAATAAAGTTCTTAGATGTTATTCTAACTTCAAAGCTAACTTGGAATACACATATTGAGCACTTACAAAGGCAAGAAAGTGCATAAACTTACTGAAGATAATTAGTAAACAGCTCTGGGGACAGGACATATTCAATCTAAAATGTTTAGCTACATCTCTTGTTCGTTCGAAATTATCATATGGACAAGAAATCTTTTTCAGCGCTCCAAAATCTTTACTTAAAAAGCTACAAAGTGTAGACTGCAAAGCTTACAGGCCTGCCTTTGGTGTTCCATATCATGCATCAGCTCTGGGAACGTACAATGAAGTTGATACATTGCCTTTGGATGATTACCGCCAACTAAAAAGGTAAAAAAGGTAAAGGAGTCCCATAACCTATAAGGTCGTAGGGGAGCGAGGCGTCAGAGACCTCACTTCTCTAGGGCCAGCATAGTGAGGGCGGCGCCCATCTCCTCTCCCTCGCTGCTTTACCTTCCCTGACCCTAAAGAGGGCAGGTACCCATTTACAGCTGACTGAACTGGGGGAACTGTACTGAAGCCAAGGCGCACAAACGGTCACCCATCCAACTGGTAACCACGCTCGACGCTGCTTAACTTGGCTGGGGGAAAGCGAGTGCTCCGACCACTGAGCTATCCCGTCCCCCGCCAACTAGCATGTGCTAAATATGTCCTTAGAAACAGAACGACTGAAAAATATTGGTGTGTGTGTGTGTATTTATATCTTTTCTAATCAATGGTTTTTACAACATTGTATTCCTACATTGGTGTGTGTGTGTGTGTGTGTGTGTGTGTGTGTGTGTGTGTGTGTGTGTGTGTGTGTGTACGCGGTGCGTGTGTGTGCGCGCACCTGGGTTTGTGTATGATAATTTTTTAAAGCTATCTTGGAATGTTTATAACAATCTGAAATGTATTTTTCTTGTGTCTTGTGAGATAACTATAGGTATCAATGTGCCTGTCAGTATTGTAATTGCCCTTTATGGGATGATTAAAGTGTTTTTGACTTGACTTGATTTGAATTTAATTTCTGAGGAAGTAGAAGTAAAATCTGAACTACAGTTTCCTAAAAGAGCAAAAGATATATCTTCCTTAATGCCCATTAACACATATGTGTCCAATCTAGTGGAATATTCTAATGTCAATCAACACAGAATGGATAAACGAGAGGCAATATTACATTGCCCATCGTGGGAGATGAACAGAGCACACTTCGACATAGAGGTAACTAGTGTAAAAAAGAATGAGAATCTGAACATTATGGTTTCTGATGTTCGATCCCACATCCATCATAAGTATTTTCATCATTTACAAATTTATACAGATGGATCACGTCTGGATAATCAAGAAACAGGTTCAGCTTTTATTATACCATCTTTAAAAATTGAAAAATCATTCTATGTTGGTAAACATCATTCGATTTTTACGTGGAATTAGTAGCAATCTTAATGGCTCTAAATTATGTTCTTGATTTTCCATTATGTATATTTCAAATCCTTCTTTGTGTTGATTCTAAGTCGGTATTGTATACTTTAAAATCCTTGTGGTACAAGAAAACTTCAAACATTGCATTAGAGATTAAGCACGTCATACACCTTTTAACCTTAAAGGGCACGTGTCACTTTCTGCTGGGTGCCTTCACACAGTGGATTCTTTCCAAATGAATGGGCTGATAGAGCTGCTAAAAGAGGTGCAAAGCATGAACGGAAATCAGCAACATTGCACGTGCCTTTATCATTACAAGAGGGCTACCACTTATTAGAACAAACATCATGAAAAAAGGTAATAGAAACATACCACCTAAAAGAGAGATTTCTAAACAGATCTGTCATCAAAACTGATATAGCAAGAGTCGTGAGCCATTCTAAGGCTTGCTCAAATACCTCCACAGCAAGAAGAGTGAATAGTTTGTTTTATAGAATAAAACTTAATGCATTCGTAACCAAATTCAGTAGAAACAGTAAATGTCTATGTGGTGAGAATATTTCTAATACTCATAATACGTGAATGTAAGAATACAAAGCTTTTTTACCCCAATTTTCTGAAAACTCCCTTAGAAGCATATTCAATAATTTGAATTTGGCATTTGATATTGCAAAAGGTCTCTGGCATAGTCCTATAGGACATTTGTTATAGTTTCATTAAGGTTAATCACTTTTTATGTCATTGTTTCGGGTTTTTTAAATTGTATATTTTGCTGTGCACGGTTTCTTTTCATGATTAGACTACTTTTCCCCCTCGCATTTTTCAGTAGGACCTCCACCACCACCTCAATTCTCACACACCCCTTATATATATTTTTTCTCGTCTAATATCACTGAGAGTGAACAGACGTAAAATCAAATACAACAACAACAACAACAACACACACTCACGTATAATCTACACAAACCTTTCTTTTCTTTCAAAAAAAGAAAAGCTTCCCTTTTTAACCATGTTGCAGAGACTTTTCTGTTGACATTATTTGGCAATTTCTGTTGAAATACCAGGTAATAAGTATCTTTCAAGCAATACACTCATGCTACGTCATTTAAAGAAACACCTGACCACAAAAACCCTGAAAAAACGGACAACAGTCCACATACACTGAGCAAACTGCTGGCCTTTGTCCTTCCCCTTTTGTTCTGGGCATGTTCCTATCAAACTGCTTTAAAAATGATCTGTGTTCATTGTCTACAGTGAAAAATGATGTTTGTCTTTGGCTTCACCAGGTCTGTGGAAATGAAGAAGCCAAGAGTCTGGAAACTAACACTGACAGCACGCAGCTAGCTACACAACACCATGCCACAGTGCCAGCAGCCACAGAACCAATCACTGCAGCCACAGAACCAATCACTGCAGCCACAGAACCAGTCACTGCACGTACTGACACTGCAGCCACAGAGCCAATCACTGTAGGTACTGACACTGCAGCCACAGAGGCAATCACTGTAGGTACTGACACTGCAGCCACAAAACCAATCACTGTAGGTACTGACACTGCAGCCACAGAACCAATCACTGCAGCCACAGAACCAATCACTGCAGCCACAGAACCAATCACTGCAGGTACTGACACTGCAGCCACAGAACCAGTCACTGTAGGTACTGACACTGCAGCCACAGAACCAATCACTGTAGGTACTGACACTGCAGCCACAGAACCAATCACTGTAGGTACTGACACTGCAGCCACAGAACCAATCACTGTAGGTACTGACACTGCAGCCACAAAACCAATCACTGTAGGTACTGACACTGCAGCCACAGAACCAATCACTGTAGGTACTGACACTGCAACCACAGAACCAATCACTGCAGCCACAGAACCAGTCACTGCAGGTACTGACACTGCAGCCACAGAACCAGTCACTGCAGGTACTGACACTGCAGCCACAAAACCAATCACTGCAGCCACAGAACCAGTCACTGCAGGTACTGACACTGCAGCCACAGAACCAATCACTGCAGGTACTGACACTGCAGCCATAGAACCAATCACTGCAGGTACTGACACTGCAGCCACAGAACCAATCACTGTAGGTACTGACACTGCAGCCACAGAACCAATCACTGTAGGTACTGACACTGCAGCCACAGAACCAGTCACTGTAGGTACTGACACTGCAGCCACAGAACCAATCACTGCAGCCACAGAACCAATCACTGCAGGTACTGACACTGCAGCCACAGAACCAATCACTGCAGCCACAGAACCAATCACTGCAGCCACAGAACCAATCACTGCAGCCACAGAACCAGTCACTGCAGCCAAAGAACCAATCACTGCAGCCACAGAACCAATCACTGCAGGTACTGACACTGCAGCCACAGAACCAATCACTGCAGCCACAGAACCAGTCACTGCAGCCACAGAACCAATCACTGCAGCCACAGAACCAATCACTGCAGCCACAGAACCAGTCACTGCAGCCACAGAACCAATCACTGCAGCCACAGAACCAATCACTGCAGCCACAGAACCAATCACTGCAGCCACAGAACCAATCACTGCAGCCACAGAACCAGTCACTGCAGCCACAGAACCAGTCACTGCAGGTACTGACACTGCAGCCACAGAACCAATCACTGCAGCCACAGAACCAATCACTGCAGCCACAGAACCAGTCACTGCAGCCACAGAACCAGTCACTGCAGGTACTGACACTGCAGCCACAGAACCAATCACTGCAGGTACTGACACTGCAGCCACAGAACCAGTCACTGTAGGTACTGACACTGCAGCCACAGAACCAATCACTGTAGGTACTGACACTGCAGCCACAGAACCAGTCACTGCAGCCACAGAACCAGTCACTGTAGGTACTGACACTGCAGCCACAGAGCCAATCACTGCAGCCACAGAACCAGTCACTGTAGGTACTGACACTGCAGCCACAGAACCAGTCACTGCAGCCACAGAACCAGTCACTGTAGGTACTGACACTGCAGCCACAGAACCAATCACTGCAGCCACAGAACCAGTCACTGCAGGTACTGACACTGCAGCCACAGAACCAGTCACTGCAGGTACTGACACTGTGGGATCGGGCGTAGGTCTGGAGGACGGCGGTGAGGAAGCCTGTGGGGAAGGTGAAGCCCGACATCCAGAAGATGACAGGGGGGTGGGAGGTGGAGGCCCAGTGGGAAAGCTGCTCCATGCGCTGCATCAAGTCCCGGGTCCAGGAGGCCAAGGGCTTCATGGAATTGTAGGCCTGCGCACAACAACACACTGGGGTTGCAAGGAGTCAAACCCTGTGCAGAATATTAGCTACAATACACTCCAGGGAAATGCGGGCCTGTACAACAGCTGTGTACTTATAACTATTTGACGGCCTGTGCACTAGCAGTTATACATTTCAGGACCTCTAGACCTGTCCACAACAAAGTATTATACAGAGACTTGTAGACCTGTACATAATAAAGTATTATACACACGAGAGACTTGTAGACATGTACACAATAAAGTATTATACAGAGACTTGTAGACCTGTACTTAATAAAGTATTATACAGAGACTTGTAGACCTGTACACAATAAAGTATTATACAGAGACTTGTAGACCTGTACTTAATAAAGTATTATACAGAGACTTGTAGACCTGTACACAATAAAGTATTATACAGAGACTTGTAGACCTGTACTTAATAAAGTATTATACAGAGACTTGTAGACCTGTACTCAATAAAGTATTATACAGAGACTTGTAGACCTGTACTTAATAAAGTATTATACAGAGACTTGTAGACCTGTACACAACAAAGTATTATACAGAGACTTGTAGACCTGTCCACAACAAAGTATTATACAGAGACTTGTAGACCTGTACATAATAAAGTATTATACACACGAGAGACTTGTAGACATGTACACAATAAAGTATTATACAGAGACTTGTAGACCTGTACTTAATAAAGTATTATACAGAGACTTGTAGACCTGTACACAATAAAGTATTATACAGAGACTTGTAGACCTGTACTTAATAAAGTATTATACAGAGACTTGTAGACCTGTACACAATAAAGTATTATACAGAGACTTGTAGACCTGTACTTAATAAAGTATTATACAGAGACTTGTAGACCTGTACTCAATAAAGTATTATACAGAGACTTGTAGACCTGTACTTAATAAAGTATTATACAGAGACTTGTAGACCTGTACACAATAAAGTATTATACAGAGACTTGTAGACCTGTACTTAATAAAGTATTATACACACCAGAGACTTGTAGACCTGTACACAATAAAGTATTATACAGAGACTTGTAGACCTGTACTTAATAAAGTATTATACACACCAGAGACTTGTAGACCTGTACACAATAAAGTATTATACAGAGACTTGTAGACCTGTACTTAATAAAGTATTATACACACCAGAGACTTGTAGACCTGTACACAAAAAAGTATTATACAGAGACTTGTAGACCTGTACTTAATAAAGTATTATACAGAGACTTGTAGACCTGTACACAATAAAGTATTATACAAGGACTTGTACACCTGTACATAATAAAGTATTATACAGAGACTTGTAGACCTGTACATAATAAAGTATTATACCGAGACTTGTAGACTTGTACACAATAAAGTATTATACAAAGACTTGTAGACCTGTACACAATAAAGTATTATACAGAGACTTGTAGACCTGTACATAATAAAGTATTATACAGAGACTTGTAGACGTGTACACAATAAAGTATTATACACACCAGAGACTTGTAGACCTGTACATAATAAAGTATTATACACACCAGAGACTTGTAGACCTGTACACAATAAAGTATTATACAGAGACTTGTAGACCTGTACACAATAAAGTATTATACAGAGACTTGTAGACCTGTACACAATAAAGTATTATACAGAGACTTGTAGACCTGTACACAATAAAGTATTATACAGAGACTTGTAGACCTGTACACAATAAAGTATTATACAGAGACTTGTAGACCTGTACACAATAAAGTATTATACAGAGACTTGTAGACCTGCACACAATAAAGTATTATACGGAGACTTGTAGACCTGTACACAATAAAGTATTATACACACCAGATACTTGCAGACCTGTACATAATAAAGTATTATACAGAGACTTGTAGACCTGTACATAATAAAGTATTATACAGAGACTTGTAGACCTGTACATAATAAAGTATTATACAGAGACTTGTAGACCTGTACACAATAAAGTATTATACACACCAGAGACTTGTAGACCTGTACACAATAAAGTATTATCACAGAGACTTGTAGACCTGTACATAATAAAGTATTATACAGAGACTTGTAGACCTGTACACAATAAAGTATTATACAGAGACTTGTAGACCTGTACATAATAAAGTATTATACAGAGACTTGTAGACCTGTACACAAATAAGTATTATACAGAGACTTGAAGACCTGTACATAATAAAGTATTATACAGAGACTTGTAGACCTGTACATAATAAAGTATTATACAGAGACTTGTAGACCTGTACACAATAAAGTATTATACAGGGATTTGTAGACCTGTACAAATAATATTATACAGAGACTTGACGACTTACATAATAAGTATAACAGAGACTTACTTACATATAAGTATTATCAGAACTGTAGGACCTGTACACAATAATATAACAGGTTTCATTCTAAACTTTAGTACAGATGTAGTGACGAGTTTACAGATAGAAAAGACTATCCGAACGTGGGCCTCCAGAAATGCCTTTAAACAGTTACACTTGATACAATGTTGCATTCAGCAGGAAAAGCAGTGCGCTCCAGTGTAACAGTAAGAACAATGCACTCCAGTGTAACAGTAAGTACAATGCACTCCAGATGTAACAGTAAGTACAAATGCACTCCAGATGTAACAGTAAGTACAGGTTCAAATCTCAGCGGACGTTTCCTTTCACAACTTCCAAATGTGAGTGAACGTTAGAACATACTCAGTGCTTTCGGTGAGACAATAATCAAGGTCCCATATTACATACATGTAGAAATGCAAGTCTTGCGCACCTATTAAAACCCCATCCACCTTTCACATCGGAATACACCAGCTACAGCCGACAATATTATGGATGACGTATCCAGCACGTGCCCTGCAGAGGACTGGGGTTTTATACCAATTTCAACCTGCCCACGACATTCTCCCGGAAAACTGTAGTGCCCAGTCCATTGTGGGTTACTGCAATTCCTACGTTCAGATCGAGATCCGTTGTTTCACCCCAATGCTTCTCCTTAAAAACTACCAGGAAAAGTAAAGTAAACATAGCAAACTGCAACACGTGCCAAAAGTCACAAAACTGTCATCTGTGTACCAGTCATTTCATGCAGAAATGAGTGAAGATGGAATTCTTGACTAGAAGGTAACACAGTAGCCTTCTTGCCTTACTGTCTGACCACATTCTCTTCTGGATCTTTCACAGCAGCATCAATACAGTTCTCGTGTGCACAAGAATTATTGATGCGCACATTTGTTTTATTGAAAGTGGCCAAGCTTATTATAGTTACTACAAGTTTATTTTTTTCTAAGTGAAGATTAGGGCCTTTCCCCTAATTATGCAGGAGTATAGCACAGTACAGTACAGTATAGTGATAATGGGATTACCACTCACTAGATAGGATGGCCTGTATTCTCTCATCACTACTTGGTAGTGATTAGCTAAAACATGTCATGCGATGCTCACCCTAGTTGTAATGGTGAAGTCAAAACAAGACTTCAACACTTTTGCCTTTGGCCAGGGCAGGTCTGGGACCTCGTGACTGATTATTCCCATTCAGCTAGACTGTTGGGATGGAGAGGTAATAAGTTGTAGTTTTGTCATTGGAAATGTACTGAAACTTGAACTTGTCAAGTTAAACTTACGAAGGAAACTAAGGAAAGAAATAAGAAGTGACAAAGAGAGTAAAGAAAACCAAAAGAAGAATAAACAAATAAATGAAAAGCAGTGGTAAAAAGGGTAAAAACTATGTATGGAAAGAAGAAGTGATTGTGAAGGAAAGTGTAACTAATAAAATGATAGGGTGACTTCACGGAATGGACCCTCATGGGAAATACAGGATAAGTACCAAAATGGAATATAAAATTGCTTCCATTCTGTAAACTTATATGGTCCTGTTGTCTCGTCACAGGATTACGGGCCATTCTATTTCCGGATGAAAGCTTTAACGTGAATAACCTACAACCCAGACTATACTGGTCCTTCTGGGTAGCAGAGGAAGACGTTATGGGAAGAGGAAAGAATTGCCTAACTGTGAACCGTTTTTACTTGTGACTATTCCGGGTGTTTTGGTGGCCACACCTCAAAAGGATACAGGAGGCTGTTATAAACTTGAGACAGAATCCTTTATTGTTATCTTCTGACTGAACATTGAACTGTGAGGCTATTTTCTCGGCGTTTTCTTTCTCTGATGTATCCTCATCAGAGGTCTGTCTTCTTCAACAAATAGTATGAATGACCACGCACACTGAAATACAAACTTAAGCCAGGCTACAGTCTCTTCCGTCTTGTTCCAGACAGCAAACAAATGGTGCTTCCATAAAGCATTACAATCAAAACCAACATCGGGAGCAGCCATTGGCTTAAAGAATGCACTCCAGCTAATCAAAAATTTCTACACAGATATACATGGTTTTGGCAAGTTAATAATTATGTCTTGATCTTTTTCCATACTTCTCAGGCAGAAATCTCAAAACGGCCCCAAAACCACATTCTGGAGTAAATGGTCAGATAACTGTATGGCAGTTCCTAATTTGCCATATTTCAAATTCAAATACTTTATTATCTGAAAACGGATAAATTCACGTAGGTTACGAGCAAAGGATGAAACACTGAAAGATAAAAGAATGAATAGCAAACATATCATTACAGACTTTACAACACCATTCAAAACCAAGGCCTTTTGTCCTGTGTGAAACAGTACGTACATACATACGTATTTCAGTCTTGCATTTGCAGAGGTCCTGCATGGTGGTAGCTTAGCATCCAAGTTCTGTTTCAAAGAAGTCAACAGAGCCGCAGCCATATTTTTCTGTCAGTCAAGTCAAGTCAAATTTTTATTTCCAGATGGCACATTGAATAAGCAATGCATTTACTTTATTTCATCAAGCCATCTATCTAAGACAGTGAACATCTGAGGATATTGCATTTGTCCGGATGTATGGTAACGGTCTTACATAATGTATATGAGCTTGTATTTGTAGGTCATCAACAGTTCAGCAATATATCACTAGTTTCTGATTGTTCTGTTCCCATCTTTTTTCTTAAACAAAACTGGAAACAGACATCATGAAGACGTGAAGACAATCTCCAGGTCCAGCGTCATCCCCACCAGACCCGCGATACAATGCATTACAAGGCGACTCGATGAAACACAACACAACACAACACAATGAAACACAACACAAACACAACACACACAATGAACACAACACAAAACACAACAACACAACACCAGCACAGACTACAGCCCACCCTTTGCCAGGCGGGGGGCACGTGGCCGTCACGCAGACTGTGGAAGACAATCTCCAGGTCCAGCGTCATCACCACCAGACCCTGGATGCCTTTCTCCAGGTCTTTCAGCGACTGCCGGATGCCCACCAGCAGGCTGTTGTACCGCTGAATCTGAAAAACGAGGGCGGTGGAGGGGGCTGGAGAGGGGGTGACAAGGAGCACTCTATTTTGATGGCACCTTGTATCACATTATACTGAACAATATTCCCTCTACTGTCAAGTGCCTCTGAACATGCATGTCATCTATCTGAGTGCCCTGAGCTAACTCACCATTTTGCTTGGCCAGATAAGCCATGCTGTTTTGCACCCTACTCTCTAATAAACACGCCCATTGCCACTGTACCGTTTGTCTCTACCTACCAGGCGACATTCAGCCTAACCACAGGTCTTCTGTGGGTTGTACGTGCTCATGTCCCAGCGGCTGTGGCGTCCAGGTTAGGGGGGGGGGCTGTCATACTGCCCCACAGCTCAGCCACCTTCCTTGCACCTTTACTCCTGTGCAAATTCCATGCTCCAAGTGCGTCAAAGATTTCTGCTTTCCGCTATCCTCTTTAACATCTTAGTGAGAATAATGGATGGCGCACGTGAAAATTATTAGAGAACAGTCAGCATTGGAGGCAGGACAATTTTACACTTACGTTTTGCTGACGACATCGACGACCTAGCTGGAAAAGACCAAGAGTTGATCCACTTGGTAAATCGCCTTGATGAGGCCTCTTCGGCATGTTAAGGCATGCAGATCAGTGCAGAAGAGATTCAGTTGATGACAAATAGTGCCAATGGCATCAGCACTGACATTACCATGAACAACAACAACAAAACTTGTGACCGTCCATAGCTTTAAATACTTGGGAGCTGTAGCATCGGATCAAGAATCAAAACCTTAACTTCTCTACAGGAAAGCCCAGACCACCGCTTCAATGACCAAACTGAAAGTCCTCTGGAACAACAAGAACATTGCCATCAGCTTCAAGATCAGACTTATGCATTACTTGTCATATTCATGTTTTTGTATGCATGTGAAACGTGGACCATACTTTCGCAAACTTCTTAGTATCTCATACTGGGCTCACATAAATAACTGTGAAATGAAAAGCAGAATTGAAAACACCATCGGGCCAAATGAAGACCTCTTGACCAGTGAAAAAATGCAAGCTGCAGTGGTACGGGCACGTCACACGAACATCTGGACTAGCCAAGAATGTTCTACAGGGAACAGTACAAGGAAGCAAAGGCAGATGCAGAAAAAGAGAACGATGGAAAGACAACACCAGAGAGTGGACTGACCTGGAGTGGAACGACATACAAGGGGAAGCCGAAAACCGCGAGTAGTGCGGAAGCCTTCTGTGGTGCCCCAACAATCTGTCTACTAGACTACGGGATAGGTGAATGCCACGGCAAAAATCCATGCTGAGGATGTTAATGTCATCCATGCCATTGGTCATGGCTGCCTTAATCGTCTTCAAAGGATGGATGGGGCTTTACGTGTGCACAAGCTGGCTGTTGTGCAAGCGTTCAAAACAAGAGTTTTAACCTGGTTCATTGTTTGCTTTGATGGGCCTTTAGGGAAACAGAGAGAGAAGACATCCCCCCACCCCACCCCCTCTCAAACCCCTGCAGGGATCAGCAAAGACTGGAACCCACATCCTCAAATTACTACAGGTCACAAACCTGATGCTCCAGCCATGAAGTTGGCTGTGTTGTGTGGCGTTGTGCTGTGTTGTGCTGTATGTTCGCTGTGTTGTGTTGCGCTGTGCTGTACTGCGTTGTGCTGTGCTGTGTTGTGTTGTGCCTTTTGTTGCGCTGTGCTGTCTGTGTCTTGTGCTGTGCTGTGTTGTGCTGTACTGCGCTGTGTTGTGTTGGCTGTGCTGTGTTGCGCTGTGCTGTGCTGTCTGTGTTGTGCTGTTGTTACTGTGTTGTGCTGTGCTGTGCTGTGTGTGCTGTGCTGTGTTGTGTTGTACTGCGCTGTGTGTTTGTTGTGTTGTGCTGTGCTGTGTCTGTACTGTGTTGTGCTGTGCTGTGCTGTGTTGTGCTGTGCTGTGTTGTGCTGTGCTGTGTGCTGTGTTGGTGTGTTGTGTGTGCTGTGCTGTACTGTGTTGTGCTGGTGTCTGTGCTGTGTCTGTGTGTGTGTGCTGTACTGTGTTGTGCTGTTCTGTGTTGTGTTGTGCTGTGTTGTGCTGTGCTGTGCTGTGCTGTTGCTGTGTTGTGCTGTTCTGTGTTGTGCTGTGTTGTGTTGTGCTGTACTGTGTTGTGCTGTGCTGTACTGTGTTGTGCTGTACGGTGTTGTGCTGTGCTGTGTTGTGCTGTGCTGTGTTGTGCTGTGCTGTGTTGTGCTGTGCTGTTCTGTGTTGTGCTGTGCTGTGTTGTGTTGTGCTGTACTGTGTTGTGCTGTGCTGTTCTGTGTAGTGTTGTGCTGTGCTGTGCTGTGCTGTGCTGTGCTGTGCTGTGCTGTGCCCTACCGTCCACAAAAGAAAAGAGCTACCGGTGCCATCAAGCGATGCAGTGCAGGCTGTCTCCACAATGCATGTTCACACAGCAAGACTTCATTCATACTTCCCAATACTATGTACACCCCCCCCCCCCCCCTATGTACCTTACAATATGACATGACATTGGAGCTTCAGTTTTATGGACTATGAAAAAAACCGAATGAAGATGATTGTACTCTGCCTTCCATCCACAACCACTCTGAACTTCCTACTATATTTTCTGCATTCTTTTCTGACAAAATCCGTACATCCGTTCCAGATTGGATCAGACTCCTTTCCAGCCTGCAGTTCCTGATCCCCAATTCTCTGGTACTCCTCTCCTTTTCTTTCATCCAACAAGTGAAAAAGAAATTTACGACAATTCTGAAAGAAATGACTATAAAATCATGCGACCTCGATCCCATACCTGCTTCTCTTTTTGTACAGTGCCTACCACAACTTATACCCGCTATCACGAAAACAGTGAACTCATCTCTTGTTTCAGGAAATGTTCCATCATCTCTCAAAACTGCAATAGTTACACCTCTACTCAAAAAGCATGACCTTGACCCTAACATTCTGAAGAATTATAGACCTGTTTCCAACCTACCTTTCATCTCTAAAGTCCTTGAAAAAGTAGTTCTAAAACAGCTCAATAACCACCTTCTCTCCAACAGTCTTCTTCCTGAGTTTCAGTCTGCCTATCGCGTCAACCATAGCACTGAAACTACCCTAGTCCATACCCTAAATACACTTCTACTTGCTTCTGACTCGGGGAAAATCTCCCTTCTCACTCTACTCGACTTATCTGCAGCCTTCGATACTACTGATCATTCAATTCTTCTCTCCCGTCTTCAAAAAACGTTTGGTGTTACTGGCACAGCCCTCTCCTGGTTCAGTTCATACCTCACTGACCGGTTCCAGACAGTCGCAGTAAACAAGATACAGTCAATACCTGCCAAACTGGAATGTGGCTTCCCGCAGGGATCAGTCCTCGGCTCTGTTCTTTTCACTCTCTATACTGCTCCACTATCACATATAATAAACCGTCATCATATCAACCATCACTTTTATGCAGATGACTCTCAGATTCAAAGTAGTGTTACACCTGAAAATCTGCCTTCTCTCTTGACAAAGATGGCCTACTGCTTTCAAGATATCCAAAACTGGATGATACAAAACAAGTTACAGTTAAACGCAGATAAAACCGAAGCCATGCTTCTAGGGACCAAACACAAACTCTCTTCCATTACAACAGCTTCAATAGAACTCGGCAATACATCAGTCCCTCTATCCACTTTCGTTATCGACAACACACTCTCTATGAAAAAATTCATCACCCAGACCTGTCAGTCGTGCTACTATCAATTACGGCGTATTAGTCCAATTCGAAAGTACCTGTCCACTGATGAAACAGCCAAACTTGTCACTTCTCTCATTCTCTCACGTCTGGACTATTGCAATTCTCTTTAGCTGGTCTGCCAGCAACATCTATCCACCCCCTTCAACGTATACAAAACTCCGCAGCTCGACTAGTTCTCAGAAAGAAAAAAATCTGAGCACATTACCCCTCTCTTGCGATCTCCCCACTGGCTGCCTGTGCCACAGAGAGTAGATTATAAGATCAGTACCCTCTGTTACAAATGTCTCCACAAAACTGCACCCTCCTACCTATGTGAATGTCTTAACCTGTACACTCCTTCACGTTCCCTCCGCTCTACTGCAGATACCTTGTGCCTACGAATACCTAGATTCAACCAATCCACTGTTGGCCGCCGCTCGTTCTCTATTTCTGGTCCATCCATCTGGAACAACCTTCCTCTCTCTCTTCGCCAGAAACCTAGTTATGACACTTTTAAATCCAGCCTCAAGACATATTTATTTCAAACCTAAGACTTCCCCCCTCCTGTTTCATATCTAACCCATGTCCTATCACCCTGCTAAAGTATACGGCCTGTGCGAGTGTAATGTGTGCTTTTGAAAAACATTTGACTATCGAAATTTTATTTCATAGTTTTTGTCTGCATCGCACCATGTTTGTAAATATCTGTTTGTTTAAACTTTTGATTATTTATCATTGATTGCATGACTGAGTAAGATTAGGTTGAATGCATGCGCTTTGATTTGTCTTTGCAAGATATAGCGCTATATAAGTTCCATTTATTATTATTATTATTATTACTTTGAAGACACTTCCATTGTGTACTATTCTTTTTTTTTACCTAGAGGTGTCATGTCCACTTCTTACTAGCAGGCAGCCGCCTTGCAGGCTTCTTTCTGTCTTGGGGTGATGCTGTTTGAGTTATGCCAGTCCAAAAGTATTTCTGTACCTGTGTCCTTCACTGTGTGCATGATATGACCCCACAGCAGAGCTTTGTGGCTACCATGTATCTCTAGTCCGAGTTATAAGCAAAAAGATTTCCTGTCAGAACAGCCAGGGTCTCTGCTACCTTTCTTTCCCAGTCAGAGGGCAAATTGTCCGCCTGTCGTGTTTTTCCGCAACCTCAGCAACCTTCCTTGACAGTTGCGGCCAAACACTGCAGAGTCTAGACATACAGCCTTCTACTGATTGAAGGCAGGGGAATGGCGTGTGCTGTAAATGCCTCTTGAAGGAAGGAAGGAAGGAAGGAAGGCAGGCAGGCAGGCAGGCAGGCCAGGAGAAAGGAAAGGGAGAAGAAGGGCACTACTGTACGCACCTCCTGCAGGAGGACGACGTTCAGGGGGCAGGGATCCACAGCCAGAACCTTGGCGGTGGTATCGTAGTCAATGTTCTCCGGAATCTGCTTGAAAATGGACGCGGCCAGCTCCAACACCTGGACACACACTCGTCTTCTTCACCCCTGCAGCCTCCGTTTTTTGCAATTAAAAAAAAAGGGGCGTCCCGGAAGAGAAAGCAGCAGCAGCAGCAAAATCATCAGCAGCAGCAGTGTTACCAATCTCACTGATGCCAAGGTCATTGTAGGGCTGTAAAAGGGAAAGGTGATCCCCTAACCTGTGCGGTCGTTGGGGAGCGAGGTGCCAGAGGCCTCAGCTTCTCCAGGCGCCAGCACAATGATTGAGGGCGGCGCCCATCTCCTCCTCCCCCTCGCTGTGTGAGACTGACAGGAGGAAACGGCGTCAGTTACCATTTTCACCCCGACGACCATGCTTGGCAGGCGCCTGACCGTTTCCTGTCCAACGGCAAGCACAAGAGCAAAGCGCAGGAGGGGAGGTAGGGCATTGGGGAGGGTGGGGGTGGAGGTATGGAGAAGAAGGCAGAGGAGGGGAGGCTAGGAGATGTTAGGGAAATGGATACATTTGGTCTTCATTCTGATCCTAGAAACGAATGGATGCACATTTTCAGCGTTATCATCACTGTCAATGATTCAGCCGATCCAGTGTCGTTCTTCCACTATTTCTGTACCATCTACCTGGAATGACCTCTCTCGATCCCTTCGCCAAATTCCTTCATTTGACTCTTTCAAATCCAGCGACTACATTTTCCTACCTATTATATTGTATTGTATTGTATTGCATTGCATAACATTTTAAGTCACGGCAAATTAATATTAGGGGTGTGTTTGTACACAGGACCTTAGATTTCAGCCGCTTCCACCACCACCCCCTTCCCCACCCCTCCACCCCGATCTAAGCATTTTGACTAGGAGGGAGGGAGGGCCTCCCCCCACACCCCCCCCCCGCCCTCACCTCATCCTCTGTGCTGTCCCCGCCCTCACCTTATCCTCGGTGCTGTCCCCGCCGCCACCCGAGACCTGCGGCGCCAGGGACAGCAGCGTGTCGAACAGCAGCCGTGTCTCCTGGATCTGCGAGGCGATGTCGGCGTTGGGGTGCTGGCCGAAAGCCTCAGGGTGGTCGATGTTGGGCAGCAGCGACACGTATTCGTAGTAGATGTGGTAACCTCCGTCACGGGGCACGTGGTATGTGGGAAGGGGAGACAACCTGGGTCACACAGGGAGGGTGCATTTAGTAATACACACACACACACACACACACACACACAGGGAGGGTGCATTTAGTAATAGACACACACACACACACACACGCACACACATACACACACACACACACACGCACACACACACACACACGCGCGCGCGCGCGCGCACACACAAACACACACACGCACACACAGGCGTCCATGCGTGCGTGCGAGTACACATAAGTAAGCACGCACATGCGCCTGCGAGGGCACACACAGACACTGTTTCTCAACTTCACTTCTCCCTTCATTTCCCCTTGAACTTCAGCAGCTGTAGGCGCACGTGTCAAGGGGAACATTTCTGGCACTCTGTCAAGTGGAACATTTCTGGCACTCTGCCAAGGGGAACATTTCTGGGAGTGTGTCAAGTGGAACATTTCTGGTACTCTGCCTAGTGGAACATTTCTGGCACTCTGCCAAGGGGAACATTTCTGGTTCTCTGCCTAGTGGAACATTTCTGGTTCTCTGCCTAGTGGAACATTTCTGGTTCTCTGCCTAGTGGAACATTTCTGGTACTTTGCCAAGTGGAACATTTCTGGCACTCTGCCAAAGGGAACATTTCTGGCACTCTGCGAAGTGGAACATTTCTGGTACTCTGCCAAGTGGAACATTTCTGGCACTCTGCGAAGTGGAACATTTCTGGTACTCTGCCAAGTGGAACATTTCTGGTACTCTGCCAAGTGGAACATTTCTGGCACTCTGCCTAGTGGAACATTTCTGATACTCTGCCTAGTGGAACATTTTTGGTACTCTGCCTAGTGGAACATTTCTGGTACTTGCAAAGTGGAACATTTCTGAAAGTGTGTCAAGGGGAACATTTCTGGCACTGTGTCAAGTGGAACATTTCTGGCACTGTGTCAAGTGGAACATTTCTGGTTCTCTGCCTAGTGGAACATTTCTGGTACTTTGCCAAGTGGAACATTTCTGGTTCTCTGCCTAGTGGAACATTTCTGGTACTTTGCCAAGTGGAACATTTCTGGGAGTGTGTCAAGGGGAACATTTCTGGCACTGTGTCAAGGGGAACATTTATGGTACTTTGCCAAGTGGAACATTCCTGGTACTCTGCCTAGTGGAACATTTCTGGTACTCTGTCAAGTGGAACATTTCTGGGAGTGTGTCAAGTAGAACATTTCTGGTACTCTGCCAAGTGGAACATTTCTGGGAGTGTGTCAAGGGGAACATTTCTGGCACTCTGCCAAGGGGAACATTTCTGGCACTCTGCCAAGTGGAACATTTTTGGTACTTTGCCTAGTGGAACATTTCTGGTACTCTGCCTAGTGGAACATTTTTGGTACTCTGCCAAGTGGAACATTTTTGGTACTCTGCCTAGTGGAACATTTCTGGGAGTGTGTCAAGGGGAACATTTCTGGCACTCTGCCAAGGGGAACATTTCTGGGAGTGTAGCAAGGGGAACATTTCTGGGAGTGTGTCAAGTGGAACATTTCTGGTACATTGCCAAGTGGAACATTTCTGGGAGTGTAGCAAGGGGAACATTTCTGGGAGTGTGTCAAGTGGAACATTTCTGGTACATTGCCAAGTGGAACATTTCTGGGAGTGTGTCATGGGGAACATTTCTGGGAGTGTGTCAAGTGGAACATTTCTGGCACTCTGCCAAGTGGAACATTTCTGGTACTTTGCCTAGTGGAACATTTCTGGTTCTCTGCCTAGTGGAACATTTCTGGCACTCTGCCAAGTGGAACATTTCTGGCACTATGTCTTAACCAGGTTGGCTCTGATGACATCTAGGCCATCAGCAACAGCCAGCCTACAGTTCAACAACAGAGATGGATGAGTTTACACAATCATCTGTACAAGATGCTCTTCACATGCTCTGACATACAACCATTTAAAATGAATATCTGCAAGTAACAAAGCCGGTTTTTTAAAGTTATAAATCTTTTAAATCTTGTAAACCTTTTTTTTTTTGGGAGGGGGGGGGGGGGGGGAGGGGGGGGGGGTTCTGATGGTTTTCCTTTGCTTTTTGTTTCTCGGTAAAATCAAGAACTTCCAGGTTCCCCGATGGTGAGATTTTTGCGCATGCGACCGTTTGCGCCCTCCGTTAAGGTATTGCATTTCGGCCTCGGAGATAATGTTTACACACGACATATATATATATATATATATATATATATATATATACACTGTTCTTCCGAAAGGCAGAACGGGTTTTAACATGTTCACAAGATATTATCTGTGTACTCGCACTCCAGTCTCGATTTATCGTCTATTTCAAAGGACTTTCTGGAATACTGACCGAGTCAGTACTAAGGCTAACTCCTGGGGGTAAACGTCTTGCATGCACAGCCAGATGAAACAGAAGCTGTGCTTTCGACGATCATCAGATGACAGGTTTTTTTAATACATTATTATAATATAAATTGTTCTTACCGGCGCGAATGGCTTACTCTTACTAGGCCTCCTGTCCCCATCCCTGTGTCAGTGGAGGACAGGACAGGATAGGACAGGATAGGGCAGGATAGGGCAGGACAGGATAGGGCAGGACAGGATATGATAGGGCAGGACAGGATAGGGCAGGACAGGATATGATAGGGCAGGACAGGATAGGATAGGGCAGGACAGGATAGGGCAGGACAGGATAGGGCAGGACAGGATAGGATAGGGCAGGATAGGACAGGACAGGACAGGGCAGGACAGGACAAGATAGGAGACAGGACAGGATAGGACAGGACAGGATAGGACAGGGCAGGACAAGATAGGACAAAACAGGACAGGACAGGACAGTCACCAGTGGTCATGCCAACAGTACTGCAGCATATCCCTGTCAGTACAGGACTGGAGAGAACAGGACCACTGGGAACTGTCCTGTCCTGAGCTATATGCAAAGGAAAATGTAGTCACAGAAGCTGCCCTGAATGCCATAGAGTGCCTACCAGAACTGGAAGAGCTTGACAGAGAACCAGCCACAGATGAACTCAGCAAAGCCCTGGACTCTCCTGCCTCTGGCAAGGCACCTGTGAAAGACGGCATTCCCGCCGAAGTACTGAAGTGCTGCACAGAGACACTCATCACCGAGTTGCATGAAATCCTCTGCCTCTGTTGGAGTAAAGGCGAAGTACCACAAGACATGAGGAATGCTAACATCACCACACTATAAAAAACAAAGGTGACAGAAGCGATTGCAATAATTATCGCGGCATATCCCTCCTCAGCATCGGTGGGAAAGTCTTTGCACGAGTAGTACTGAAGATGCTCCAGGTACTTGCAGAGCAAGTCTTCCTTGAATCGCAGTGCGGTTTCTGTGCCAACAGATCCATTAGAGACATGATCTTCTCCCTCAAAACAACTTCAGGAGAAATGTAGGGAGCAAAGGCAGCCACTCTTCATTGCCTTCATAGACCTCACAAAGGCTTTCGATCTGATCAGTAGGGATGGCCTCTTCAAGATCCTTCCCAAGATCGGATGTCCTCCCAAACTTATCAGCATCATCGAACCATTCAAGACTCAAGACTTCTTTAATGTCTCAACTAGAGAAATTATGAAGACATAAAAGGTTTTGTCGTCTTTGACGGTTCAACATCAACTGTCTTCAACATACGGAGTGGAGTGAAACAGGGTTGCGTCCTGGCTCCCACCCTATTTGGAATCTTCTTTGCTGTGATGCTGAAACACGCATTTGGTCCTGCAGCTGAAGGTATCTACCTCCGAACCAGGTCAGACGGAAATCTCTTCAACCTCTCCAGACTAAGAGCCAAGACCAAAGTCCAGCTGAGGTGCCTGCATGACCTCCTCTTTGCAGACGAGGCAGCAGTAACCGCCCACTCAGCCGAAGTCCTACCGCAGCTCATGACTCGCTTCAGCGATGCCTGCCAAGACTTCGGGCTTACCATTAGCTTGAAGAAAACGCAAGTCCTGGGACAGGATGTTGACTCTCCCCCAGCCATCAGCATCAATGACCATGAACTGCATGTCGTCCATGACTTTGTGTACCTGGGCTCAACTATCTCAGACACCCTCTCACGTGACGCAGAGCTCAACAAGCGCATCGGCAAAGCAGCTACCACCATGACCAGACTGACAAAGAAAGCATGGAACAACAGCAAGCTGACTGAGCACACAAAGATCCAGATCTACAGAGCCTGCGTCGTGAGCACCCTCCTGTATGGCAGCGAGTCCTGGACTTTGTGTGCCTGGCAGGAAGGAAAGCTCAATGCTGTTGCCTCCAACGCATCCTGAAGATCACGTGGCAGGACAAGGTCCCAAACAACACTGTCCTGGAAAGAGCTGGATGCACCGGCATGTACACGCTGCTGAAACAGAGAGGTCTGTGCTGGCTGGGCCATGTCATTGCCATTGACGACGGATGGATCCCTGAAGACCTTCTCTATGGAGAACTTGTGCAGGAAAAACGTCCCACCGGCAGACCACAGCTGCGATTCAAAGACGTGTACAAGAGGAACTGAAAAGCCCTGAACATTAATAATGTATGGAATTTATATAGCGCTGAATCTTGTAAAGCAACAAATCAAAGCACTCAGATGACTTCTTTTTTAAAAATAAAATTTATGCGTGTGTATGCGGTTTTCAAAAATTTTGTCATCTGTTCCCACCGGCACACAATGGCCTACTCTTTCGAACAGCGGAACAGGATTTAACGTGTGCACTAGATGTTCTGCGTGCGTTCGCACACGGGGCCTCGATTTATAGTCTCATCCGAAGGACTTTGACATTCAGTTCGATTTTTTTTGTCAAACTGGGAAGAAAGGGCGACGCTGGGAATTGAACCCACAACCTCACGGTTTACTTGTTGGCAGGCAAACGTCTTAACCATCCTGCCACCTTCCTTCGCCAGAATATTAACCAGAACAACTGGGAGCAACAGGCCTGGAGACAGACTGTGCAGAAAGGTCTCTCCAAGTTCGAAGAGACACTTGCTCAGCAGCACGAGGCAAAGAGAATGAGAAGAAAGGCTGCAGCCCAGGCAGACAGACTAGCGTCAGAGATCTGTGCCCTCTTCCATAGGGACTGTCATTCCCGTGTGGGACTGGCCAGCCAGAAATAACACATAGCTAGAGCACAACTCCACAGTCTTCCGAACTGACGGCTGCCAAGAGTGCCGGACAAGTCAGGGCAGGACAGTCACCAGTGGTCATCCTAATAGCACTGCAGCATATCCCTGTGTCAGTGCAGGGCAGGACAGGACAGGACAGGACGACAGGACAGGACAGGACAGGACAGTCACCAGTGGTCATCCTAATAGCACTGCGGCATATCCCTGTGTCAGTGCAGGACAGGACAGGACAGTCACCAGTGGTCATCCTAATAGCACTGCGGCATATTCCTGTGTCAGTGCAGGGCAGGACAGTCACCAGTGGTCATCCTAATAGCACTGCGGCATATCCCTGTGTCAGTGCAGGGCAGGACAGGACAGGACAGGACAGGACAGTCACCAGTGGTCATCCTAATAGCACTGCGGCATATCCCTGTGTCAGTGCAGGACAGGACAGTCACCAGTGGTCATCCTAATAGCACTGCAGCATATCCCTGTGTCAGTGCAGGACAGGACAGTCACCAGTGGTCATCCTAATAGCACTGCAGCATATCCCTGTGTCAGTGCAGGACAGGACAGGACAGGACAGTCACCAGTGGTCATCCTAATAGCACTGCGGCATATCCCTGTGTCAGTGCAGGACAGGGCAGGACAGGGCAGGACAGGACAGTCACCAGTGGTCATCCTAATAGCACTGCGGCATATCCCTGTGTCAGTGCAGGACAGGACAGGACAGGACAGGACTGGACAGGGCAGGGCAGGACAGGACAGGACAGGACAGGACAGGACAGGTCAGGACTGGACAGGACTGGACAGGGCAGGGCAGCCACCATAGATCATCCTAACCGTACTGCGACATATGTCTATGTCATGATGAGGGCACACCACAGGACACACTGATATTTCCTAATAACTGCCCCCCCGGGCCGTGTTGT
>CM054155.1:867364-934855 GCA_028751875.1 Rapana venosa | reverse complement strand
TCCAACCCCAAATTGCCTAACTAATGAGCATCCTCCCACCCCACCCTCCTCAAAGTCACCAGAGTCCGCCAGCCAGCAAAAGACTGACCTCAAATTCACAGTCACCCAACTCAACAATGAAGGACACTACTCTCAGCTGTAAAGAGCCAACGGTCAACTCCAATGTCGTGAAACAAAGAATTGACTTGAAAGTCAGATTCATGAACAAAGAACTAGCCCGAAAGTCACAAAACACACTGACGTAAAAGTGAACACTGAATTGTCAACGAAAGCACTGACCTCAAAGTCGGAGTCGTTGAACTCGTAGGGAATGTTCCATCCCAGCATGAGGAACTTTCTCCTCTCCAGCAGCACCGAGTGGAAGAAGCACAGGCAGAAGAGCAGGCGCCGGTACTTCTCGTGAGCCTTGCAGCGCAGGAACTGGGGCTCGGAGATCTTGGAGTACAATCTCTTCAAGTTGGCTTTGAGACCCTGGACAGTGGAAGTGGACATGAGCATGATGGTAGCAGGGAACGAAGCCCCATCAGCCACTTCTCCTTCCACACACATCACCAGTACCATCATCATCTTCACCACCATCATCATCCTCATATCATCATCATGATCCATATCATCATCACCATCATCACCATCATATCATGATCATGATCATCATCCTCATCACAGCCTTGGCTTGGCCTTCTCTTTGGTAAAGGTTTGGGATGGGCGGCTTGGTGATGTGATCACAAGGCACATTTCTCTACAGCAGCGAGTCACGAGTGTGATTTCTGTCTGATGCCGAAGTTGATCTCCACCTCCAACACCATGGCCGGAGGTCTGGGTCTGGTCTTTCTGGTCAGATACTAAACCAAAGTTCCCTGTGCAACTGACATTTTTTGCACGTCAAAGAGCCCAAATAATAATAATCATAAATGGAATTTATATAGCGCTATATCTTGTAAAAAAACAAATCAAAGCGCTTGCATCCATTCCACTCTTACACATGCAACCTACAATGATTAATAGTTTAACAAATTCAAATACACACAAACGTACGCGCGCACGTGCACGCCGCACACACAAACCACACACCCCACACACCCACACACACACACACACACACACACACACACACACACACACAGAGGTTATATGCTTCAGCAGAGTGATGGGAATTTAGGCCATTGAAGGCAAGGACAGATAATTATGAGATGAAACTGTATGGGGAGGTCTTAGGTTTGAAATAGATATGTTTTGAGGCTGGATTTTAAAGTGTTGTAAGTAGGCTTTTCCCGAAGGGAGAGAGGGAGGTCTTTCCAGATTGATGGACCAGAAACAGAGAAAGAGCGACGGCCGACGGTGGACTGGTTGAATCTAGGTATTTGTAAGCACAGGGTATCTGCAGCAGAGCGGAGGGAACGAGAAGGAGTGTACAGGTGAAGACATTCACAGAGGTAGGAAGGTACTGTTTTAAAAAAACGAGTACAAAAATACACACGCACACAGGGATTTTGGTGTGTGTTTTTTTTTTTTTTGGGGGGGGGGGGTTCGTGGGGGGGGGGGGGGGGGTCGTGCTCCGTGAGGGCGAGAAGTTCTACTGGCCCCAAGGAGACCAGCCACCTTTCCTGTGTGGCATGTGCTGTGGCAGTATGTGGAGGGGGAGCATTCCTCTCTGAGAGCTATGGGGCCACCAGACACCTACACCAGTCTTTGTCCTCTCTGAGAGCTATGGGGCCACCAGACACCTACACCAGGGCCACCAGACACCTACACCAGGGCCACCAGACACCTACACCAGGGCCACCAGACACTTACACCAGTCTTTGTCGTTTGCTCCAAGTGTCCCAACATCTACGTAACAATCACTACAACACGCAACTAGAACATCGCAGCCAGAGTTTTCACTCACACACACAAAACACGCACCACACCGCATACATAAACACACGCACGCACGCGCACACACACCACATACATAAACCCCAACACACAAACACACAAAACACACAGGTACACACACACACACACACACACACAGGTACACACACACACCTACCTTAGGGGGTTCCGTGGTGATCTTGATGCCTTGCTGCAGGATGGAGATGGGGAACTGGGGGTGGGGGGAGGAGCTGAGCCACAGCCGGAACTCGGGGTGAGGGTCAGTGGTCTGCAGACGGTCCACCAGTTTGTCCAGCTGCGGCATCCAGCTGAGCGACAGGTGGCAGTTGGCCAGGAACACCCAGCTGCCCTGTAGGACACACTGGGTCAGGCAAGTGGCTCCCCGTGCTGTTGGGCATCCCCCAGCTTAAGACCCGGGGGGTCGTCCACAATAGGCTCTCTGTCTCTCTCTCATCACAGTAGGGAATGCCCTGAGACTGTCAGGACACACTGTGTGACAAGCTTTGCGTGAAGAGCTGTTTTCAGCTACATCACCATATAGGCAGTCATTCTTCGACTTCAGAGCATTTTTCTCCTTTCACTGAGAGCGCAGACTGTTACGCTAAGAGCTTGCCATGGACGGAGACAACCTCAACAGAATATTAGAAAGCATAACAACATGGTCATGTGGGTCTTTGTTCCTTGATTTCATCCATAACTGACAAAGACCTTGGCCGAAGCCAGTTGTTATGTATGGTGATCATGGAGAATACTGTGCTGTGTTGTATAGTGTTGTAGGGACAGTTGCTATGTATGATATTGTGCGGCATTGTAATGTGTTGTATAGTGCTGTCGCCAGGAACACATCTTATGACAGAATAATATTACCATGTCTTAGATACCGTGCTGTACTGTTCTGAATAGTAATGCTGTTTTGCAGGGACAGCTGATAGATGTCAGCAGCCCTAAAACCCAAAGAGAGGAGTCTATTTTACTGTACTGTACTACACTGTACCGTACTGTACTGTACTACACTGTACCGCACTGCCACGAACAACAGGGACTGACTGCACTGTACTGATCCAGCATCCCCATCTTCACATCCTCCTCCACATTGCCCTTGCGGCTGACGGCCCAACAGCGGTCACTGGCCATCCTGGTGGTCACCCCCCCCCCCCACCCCCATTCCAGATGCCTCGTCACGTCTTGCTGACGGCGGAAATCATCCTGCCTTTGTCTCCACAGTCTTCCCAGTATCTCTACCTGTGTAATCAGCTCTGGGAACATGTGACAAAAGGACTGCTGTGACGTTGAAGACCTGTTTCATTGGCCTCTTCAGCTGCAGATGTGACCTCTTTTCTGTGTGCTTATAACAAAGACGGACAAAGAAAGGGGTCTCTGTTCTTCAGACGATGAGGCCAAGATAGCTAGCTTACCCCAGCCCACCAAGATAGCTAGCTTACCCCAGCCCACCAAGATAGCTAGCTTACCCCAGCCCACCAAGATAGCTAGCTTACCCCAGCCCACCAAGATAGCTAGCTTACCCCAGCCCACCAAGAAACTAGCTTACCCCAGCCCACCAAGATAGCTAGCTTACCCCAGCCCACCAAGATAGCTAGCTTACCCCAGCCCACCAAGATAGCTAGCTTACTCAGCCCACCAAGATAGCTAGCTTACCCCAGCCCACCAAGATAGCTAGCTTACCCCCGCCCACCAAGATAGCTAGCTTACCCCAGCCCACCAAGATAGCTAGCTTCCCCAGCCCCCAAGATACTACTTACCCCCACCCCCCAAAAGATATTTCTTCCCCCAGCCCAAAAAGAAACAGGTAGTTTCCCCCACCCCAAAAAGATAACTGCTTACCCAGCCACCAAAAACTGCTTACCCAGCCCCCCAAGAAAACTATTCCCCCAGCCCCAATAAGCTTCCCCCAGCCCCCCAAAATTAACAGTTACCTCAGACACAAGATAGTTACTTACCCAGCCCACAAGTAGCTAGCTTCCCCCAGCCCACAAGACTAGATAGTTCCCACCAGCCCCCAAGAATAGCTTCCCCAACCCACCATGATAACAAGCTTACCCCAGCCCCCCAAGATAGTAGCTTCCCCCCAGCCCCCCAAAGATAACTACTTAAAACCAGCCCCCCCGAAACAGTTTCCCCCCACCCCAAAAAGATAACTACTTACCCACCCCACCATGATAACAAGTTTTCCCCAATCCCGCCAGTAACTACTAGTTCCCCGCCCACTAAGTAAGAACTACCTACCCCAAAAGTGCTATTTTTCCCCCCAGCCCACCAAGATAGCGCACCTACCCAGCCCACCAAGATAGAATAGCTTACCCCAGCCCCCCAAGATAACAGCTTACCCCACCCCCAAAGATAAAAGTTAGTTACCAGAGCCCCCCAAGAAACTAGTTACCCCAGCCCACCAAATAGTAGGTAGTTTCCCCCCAGCCCATCAAGATAACTAGCTTTACTCCCCCCCACCAAGAGAGCTATTACCCCAGCCCCCAAGAAAACTCTTAAAAAACCCCAAACCAAGATAACACTTACCCACCCCATAAAGATAGCTGCTTACCCCAGCCCCCCAATTTAAAATAGGTGTTACCACAGCCCATCAAGATAATAGCTTATCCCCCCCCAAGATAACTAGCTTACCCACCACCAAGATACTAGCTTACCTAGCTTCCCCAGCCACAAGATAATAGTTTACCACAGCCCCCAAGATAATTCTTACTAGTAAAGATAGTTAGCTTCCCCCAGCCCCCCAAAGATAATAGCTTACTAGACACCAAGATATTTTAGCTTACCCAGCCCCCCCAAATAATTTTCCCCGCCCCCAGAAAACTAGCTAGCTTACACCCCCACCAAGATAACTGCTTCCCCCAGCCCACCTGATAAAAGCTCCCCCATCCCGCCAAGATATTAGCGTTACCGGCCCCCCACCAAGATAAAAGTTATCCACCCAAGATAGCAGCTTACCAAACCCCCAAGATAATAGTTTACCCCAGCCCAAAAGATAACTCTTACCTCAACTACCAAATAGTTAGCTTACCCAGCCCACCAAGATAACTTATTTAACCCTTTTTAAAAAAACCCCCCCAACCCCAAAGATATTTAGTTACCCCCCACCAAGATAACTAGCTTACCCAGAACAAGATTTTAGTTCCCCCCACCCCACCAAAAAACAGCTTCCCACACAAGATATTTTTACCCACCCCCCCAGAAAAACATTTCCCCCACCCCCAAGAAACTAGAGCTTAAAAAGCCCCCCAAGATAACTAGTTACCCACCCACCAAAAAACAAGCTTACCCCACCCGCGAAAAAAAAACCCTTAGAAAAGCTACCGCAGCCCACCAAGATAGAAGTTTAATCACCACCAAGATAGCTTTTTCCCAGCCCAAAATAGTCATCCCCACCACCAAGATGCAAAAGCTACTACCCCCAAAAGAAAACTAGTTTTCCCCCACCCACAAAGTAATTAGCTTCCCCCAGCCCCCCAAATAAAAGTATCCCAGCCACCAAAATTTTTACCCACCCCACCAAGAAAAACCTTACCCCACCCCCAAAGAAAAGTTACCCCAAACTCACAAAGATAACTAGCTTCCCCCAGCCCACCAGATACTAGTTCCCAACCCACAAGATATTAGTTTCCCCAAGCCCACCAAGATAGTAGCCCCAGCCCACCGGGATTTGCTTACCCAACCCCAAGATACTACTTACCCAGCCCCCAGATGTTAGTTACCCCGCCCAAAAAAAAAACAGTTTTACCCCAGCCCCCCAAGAAATACTTACCCACCCCACCAAGAATAGTTACCCCACCCACCAAAAACAGTTTTTTTCCCACCAAAAAGATTACTGTTTACCCAAGCCCACAAGATAATACTACCCACCCCCCCAAAGAAAAACTAGTTCCCCCCAAAACCAAAAAAAAAGTTTTCCCCACCCCACCAGATAAAAGCTTCCCCACCCACAAAAATAACTAGCCCCCCACCCCAAGAAACTAGCTTACCCAGCCCCCAAGAACTAGTTCCCCAGCCACAAGAAAAATATTTCCCCCAGCCACCAAGATCTGCTTCCCCAGCCCCCAAGATATTAGCTTCCAAGCCCAAGATAACATTTTTCCCCAGCCCAAAGATAATTTAGTTAGCTACCCCCAGCCCACCAAAATATAGCTTCCCCCACCCACAAAAAATTAGTTTTTCCCCAGCCCCAAAGAAGCGCTTCCCCCACCCACCAAATACTACTTACCCCACCAAGAAAATAGTTACCCCAGCCCCAAGAAAACTAGCTTTCCCACCCCAAATAACTAGCTTACCCAGCCCCAAGATAACAAGCTTACCCACCCCACCAAAAATAATTTAGCTTCCCCCACCCCCAAGATAACTAGTTACCCAGCCCACATGTAAACTTACCCCAGCCCCCAAGAAAACTACTTACCCCAGCCCACCAAGAAAAACTAGCTTCCCAAGCCACCAAGAACTGATTCCCCCAGCCCCCAAGATAATTACTTTACCCAAAAGCACAAGATAGCTATTTTTCCCCCAACCCCCAAGAAACAGCTTACCCACCCACAAATCCCCTTTTACCCACCCCACCAAGATAAGTTATTTAACCCCCCCAAAGTAATTGTTTCCCCTCCCACCAGAAAACTGGGTTACCCACCCCCAAAAAAATTTCTTACCCAGCCCCCCAAAGATAGCTAGTTACCCCAGCCCCAAGAAAAAAAACCCCCAGCCCCCAAAGCCCCCCCACCAAGATAGCTACTTACCCAGCCCCCCAAAAAACTAGCTTCCCCCACCCCCCAAGATAAAGCTTACCCAACCCCCACCAAGATAATATTTATATTACCGACCCAAAGAAAACTGTTTACCTATCCTACCAAGAAAAAAGTTTCCCCCAAAGCCCCCCAAAGATAATAGTTTCCCCCAGCCCCCCAAATACTATTTACCCCAGCCCCCCAAGTAGCAGCTTCCCCCACCCACCAAGATAGCTACTTCCCCCAGCCCACCAAGATACTAGCTTACCCCACCCCAAAAACCCCAAAAGATAGCTAGCTTACCCCCCCCACCAAGTAGCTAGCTTACCCACCCCCCAAGATAACATTATTTTTCCCCCCAGCCCCCAAGATAACTACTAGCTAACCCCAGCCCCCCAAAGTAGTCTTACCCCACCCCCAAAGATAACTACGTCCCCCAAGCCCCCCAAGAAATAGCTTACCCCACCCTACCAAGTAATTAGCTTCCCCCATCCCGTCAAGATAATATTTAGCTTCCCCCACCCCACCAAGATATCTGCTTACCCCAGCCCAAAAGATAACTAGCTTACCCCCAGCCCCCCCCAAGATAGCTAGCTTACCCAGCCCCCCAAGATGCAGGTAGCATTACCAGCCCCCCATGAAACAAGCTTCCACATCCCCCCAAAGAAAACTAGCTTACCCACTCCAAGATATAAGCTTACCCCACCCCCCCAAGATAACTAGTTCCCCCACCACCAAAAAACTAGCCTCCCCCACCCCAAAGATAACTTTTTCCCCCCTTTACCCCCAAGATAACACAGCTTCCCCCAGCCCACCAAATTTAATTACTAAATGCCCGGGTTTCACTGGACAGAACACCCCACAAGACAGCAGACGAAACAGACGACTAACGTCCTTAACCCGCCAGAGGTTTTTGGTGGCGATAGGGCTTGGCCCTGCCCCAGAGACAGGGCGTGGAATCGACTGCCATACCCCTTGGTCTCCGCTAGCTGCATCAGGCTGCCTGTCGGGTCCTACACACACACACACACACACACACACACACACACACACACACACAACACACACAACACACAACACACACACACGCACGCACGCTGCATGCACGAGCCGTGGGGCTTATTTGATGACAATTATCCATGACGGTGACCCTTGGTCTAGTGGGGACCACACATCTAGAAAGGTCTGATTCCGTTAACAACCTGCCTTTAAAAACGTCTAAAGGAACTCACATAAACAAGACCACGAATGGTGGTCTGTGTGTTAGTCTTTAAGACAAGACAACGGATAACTTTCGAGTGCAACATACATTTAGTGCTCATAAAAGACCTTACAAGAAGACAATTGTACTGCGTCCAGTGCTGGCTTTTTCCTCATAGTTTTTAAGTGCGCCAGCCATTATTCCCTCCAAGAAAATGTTGAAGAGGGTGGGAGAGAGCAGCAATCCTTGATGTACTCCAATTACGGTTCAGAACCATTGTCCTATGTAGTAGTTGACTGCACTGGTTGCCTTGTCACAGAGGCATTATATGGTTCTGATCAGGTTGGCGTTGATATTATCCAGCTTCATGGTTCCCCACAAAAGTGTCTGCCAAAGTCTGGCGATCACCTCCTTAAGAGTCCACAAAGAAGACGTAACGACCTTACTGGTGCTGCAGGTACTTCTCACTGAGCATTCTAAAGTTGAAAATGTACGTGGGAATTTTGAAGACAATCAAAATTGAACAAGTTGGAAAAAACCCCGAAAACGAGCAAACCAGGCATAATGGTCCCCAACACAAATACTTTGTAGCTTACCTGTGCATCTTGAAACTATTTCAATCATAAGTGCGCGCCTGCGCGTGCGTGCGTGGTTTGGGGGTGGTGGGTGGTGGTGGTGTGGTGTGTGCATGCGTGTGTGCGTGTAGAGCAGCAAGCATATGCACCACCCCCGGGGAAAAACAAAGATGAGAGGGAAGCGGCAGGTGGAGTCCTCCACCACCTGGTTCATGCTGAGCACGGGGGGCTCCACAAAGCTGGAGCCCAGGTTGTTGGTGATGAAGGCTGTCACACAGAAGGACACGCGGTCAGGCCGCAGGGAGCGGACAATCAGCATGCGCTGCAGTTCATTGCACGAGTTCTCCCACACATCTGCACACACAGCAGCACAGCAGTGCCAATGTTGTCACAGCAACACAGCAACACAGCAGTGCCAATGTTGTCACAGCAACACAGCAACACAGCGTACCAATGTTGTCACAGCAACACAGCAGTACCAATGTTGTCACAGCAACACAGCAGTACCAATGTTGTCACAGCAACACAGCAGTACCAATGTTGTCACAGCAACACAGCAGTACCAATGTTGTCACAGCAACACAGCAGTACCAATGTTGTCACAGCAACACAGCAACACAGCAGTACAATGTTGTCACAAGAACATAGCAGTACCATGTTTTTCACAAAACAAGCAGTACCAATGTTGTCACGCAACACAGCAGTACCAATGTTGTCACAGCAACACAGCACACAGCAACACAGATACCAAAGTTGTCCCACACAACAAGCCCCGCATACCAATGTTGTCACAGCAACACAGCAGTACCAATGTTGTCACAGCAACACAGCAGTACCAATGTTGTCACAGCAACACAGCAGTACCAATGTTGTCACCGCAACACAGCAACACAGCAGTACCAATGTTGTCACAGCAACACAGCAGTACCAATGTTGTCACAGCAACACAGCAACACAGCATACCAATGTGTCACAGCAACACAAACAACAGCAACACAGCATACCAAGTTGTCAGCAACAGCAACACAGCAGTACCAAGTTGTCACGCAACACAGCAAACACGCAACAAGCAGTACCAATGTTTTTCACAGCAACACAGCCCCGACCCAATGTTGTCACCCGCAAGCACAGCAACACAGCATACCAATGTTGTCACAGCAACACAGCAGTACCAATGTTGTCACAGCAACACAGCAACACAGCAGTACCAATGTTGTCACAGCAACACAGCAACACAGCAGTACCAATGTTGTCACAGCAACACAGCAGTACCAATGTTGTCACAGCAACAACACAGCAGTACCAATGTTGTCACAGCAACACAGCAGTACCAATGTTGTCACAGCAACACAGCAGTACCAATGTTGTCACAGCAAACACAAAGCAGTACCAATGTTGTCACAGCAACACAGCAGTACCAATGTTGTCACAGCAACACAGCAACACAGCAGTACCAATGTTGTCACAGCAACACAGCAACTAGCAGTACCAATGTTGTCACAGCAACACAGCAACACAGCAGTACCAATGTTGTCACCACAAGCAACACAGCAGTACCAATGTTGTCACAGCAACACAGCAACACAGCAGTACCAATGTTGTCACAGCAACACAGCAGTACCAATGTTGTCACAGCAACACAGCAACACAGCAGTACCAATGTTGTCACAGCAACACAGCAAACACAGCATTCCCAATGTTGTCACAGCAACCAGCAGTCCCAATGTTGCCCCACAGCAACACGCAACAAGCGGGCCAATGGTTTAAAAAGCAAAACAGAAACCCAAAAAACCCCCGGTCCCCCAATGTTGCCCAAAGCAACACAAAACCAAAAAAGAACACAATTTTTTAACAAAAAAGAACAAGCAACCGGCACAAGTCATTCCCTTTTTTAAAAACCCCGCAAAAATGTTTTTCACAAAAACAAACAAACCCAATTTTCACAAAACCCCACACCCCCCCCAAATGTTCCCCCCAAAACCCATACCAATGTTTTCCAAAAACCTGAACCGGAAAAACATAATCGGGCAAAAACAAAAAACCAATTTTGTAAAAAGAACACAAAACCAAATTGTTGTCACAAAAAACAACCAAAGGGTGTGGTAAATTTTTAACACCAAAACCAAATGTTTTCACACAAACCGGCCTTTCAAAAAATTCCAAAACCATTGCTTTTAAAAGGAAACCACAACACCACCCCATGCTTTTCACACCACACCACCCCAAAGTGTTGTAACACCACACCATGCGGGACATGTAAAAACACACCCCCCATATTGTCAACCACACCACACCAATCTGCCCCCCAACAAATGTTTACAAGTAACCCACACCCCCCAGAGCTGTCACACCACCCCTGTTTTTAACATGAAACCCCCAAACCCCAGTGTTTGTCCCACCACACAAGTGCTGTCACACCCCCACAATGTTATAATGTAACCCCAAACACCATCCCGTCATACCACACCAATGCTGTACATGAAAACACCCCCCAGTGTTGTCACCCAAAACCACACCATGCTGTCAAAACCACACAAAACCTGTAAAAAAAAAACACCCAAAAACCAAAACCAGTGTGTCTTCCCACCCCAATGCTGTCATAAAAACCCACACCACACCAGTGTTGTCAAAAAACCAAAACCACACCATGTTGTCATACAAAAACCCCAATGCTTAAAAGAAACACCACCCCAGTGTCCACCACTTTCAAAACCCAAGTGTTGTCCCCCAACCCATTTTCACACCAGTTTTGGGTCCCCAAACCAGTTTTTGTCAACCCCCAAAACCCAAAACCAATGCTGTACATGTCCCACCCCCACCCCAAATTCCTGTCACAAAACCCCACATTTGGTTGCTGCCCACACCACCCACCCAGAGCTTCAAAATTACACCGCAGTCATGGGGTGCCCCAAAATGGATGTTTACCCCACCCACCCCGAGTGTCACATCACCCCCAAAAATCATCCCTTGCCAAAACCACCCCAGTAGTTGTCAAAACCCCCCAAAAAGAGCTGCCCAAAAACCACACCACGGCAGCTGTCCCCCAAACCACGGGCATGCGTCAACACCCACCCCGGCTTGGTAACCCCAAAACACCACGCCCATGCTTTACGAAACACCACACCACAGTCATGCTGTCACACCACACCACGTCATGCTTTTCACCCCCACCCAGTCATGCTGTCACCCCACACCACGTATGCTGTCCACCACCCCACAGCCATGCTTAACCCCCCCACAGTTCTGTCCACCCCCACAGTATGTGTCACACCACAGTCATGCTGTCACCCACTCTGCTGTCACACCCACCACGGATGTGTCCCCCCACACCAGCTGCTGTCAAACCCACCAAGTCTGTGCCACCACCCCAAAATTTTGCTGTCAACCCACCACACCAGTCTGTCACCCACACACACCATGCTGCACCCCACACACCAGTTGCTGTCACACCCACCCCCCAGTGCTGTCACACCCCCCAAACTTTGCTGTCCCCCCACCACACCTGCGTAACCCCACCCCACCATGCTGTCACACCACACCCCCCCAGTTTTTGAACACACATGGACCACTTTTGAACACACACACATGCTGTCACCCACACCCAGCTGACACCCACAGTCTTACACACACCAATTGTGAAAATCACCCCACATTCTTTAACCCCACCCCCCAAATTCTGCCACCCCCCCCACCAGTGCTGCCCTCAACAATGCACAAACCCCATTGTGGACCACCCACCCCGTTTGAAACCCACTAAAACTGTCCCAACCAACCCCCGTGTACCCCACGAAATGCTGTCACAACGCCACACCGATTTGTCTCGCACCCCAAACTGTCACACACACACCACACGTGTCACACCACGCATGCTGTCCACCACACCACACCATGCTGTCACTACCACACCACAGCATGCTGTCAACCACACCCACGTTGTCAAAAACCACGTCAATGCTGTCACACCACGCACAGCATGCTGTCACCACCACAATCTGCTGCACAACCGCCCACCGATTGCTGTCACACCGCACACATCAGCACACAACGCACATCCATGCTGTCACACACCACACCATATGCTGTCACACACACCACAATGCTCATCACCACACCACACCACACCACATATGCTGTCACATCACACCACAGCATCATGCTGTCACACCACACCACAGTCAGCATGTCACACCACCACGTCAATGCTGTCACACCCCACAGTCATGCTGCCACACCACAAAGTCATGCGCCACCCACCCACATGCTGTCACACCACACCACAGCATGCTGTCACACCCACCACCCAAGTGCTGTCACACCACGCCAACAGTGCTGTCCACCCCACACCAACATGCTGTCACCCCACTACACCACGTGCGTCACAGTTGTCACCCACACCAGTGCTGTCACCCACCCACGCCAATGCTGTCACACCACGCCACGCAAATACTGTCACACCACGCCAATGCTGTCACATCACGCAAATGCTGTCACGCCACGCCACGGAAATGCTGTCACACCACGCCAATGCTGTCACACCACGCAACACAAATGCTGTCACGCCACACCAATGCTGTCACACCCCACCACGCCAATGCTTTCACACCCCATCAATGCTGTTACGTCACACAAATGCTGTTGCGTCACACCAATGCTGTCACACCCAACCACGCCAATGCTGTCACGCCACGCCAATGCTGTCACACCACGTCCATGCTGCCACACCACGCCAATGCTGTCACACCCCACCACACCAATGCTTTCACACCCCATCAATGCTGTTACGCCACACCAATGCTGTCACACCCCATCAATGCTGTTACGCCACACCAATGCTGTCACACCACGCCAATGCTGTCACACCACGCCAATGCTGTCACACCACGCCAATGCTGTCGCACCACACCACGCCAATGCTGTCACCCACGCCAATGCTGTCACACCCCATCACGCCAATGTTGTCACACCACATCAATGCTGTCACACCACACCACGCAAATGCCGTCACACCACGCCAATGCTGTCACACCCCACCACGCCAATGTTGTCACACCACGCCAATCCTGTCACACCGCACCGGGGTATAAGAATGGAAAGAGAACTCCACAGCTACTCCACCCCCTTTCTGCGGAGGAAGAGAGACAAGATGACGGCGATGCGGAGGACCCCCCCCCCCCCCCCACTGTCTGGAAAGCCCAAGTTTGTGGGTTCCATCCCTGTCTGACCATGACCCTTTCCCTCAGTCACTACACCACAGGCGGAGTGGGCGCCAGTCTTTCAAATAAGACCATAACAGGTCATGTGTGCTTACTGGATTACATTCAGCATAGGTAAAAGAACACACGGCAACAACAAAAAACTGTTCGAGGTAAAATTCATAGGATAATAAATACATTGCATATGGGAAATTATTTTATATTGGTGGCACTGCTCTTGTGGCGACATGCTCTCCTTGGGAGAGCAGGTTGATTTTTTCCCACTTTTGCACTAAGATAATATTTTTTTTGCTGTATCTTGTTATGTATATGAACATGAATGCAGAAAAGATGAGAGAAGTTCATCTTCCTTAAGAACAAAAAAAACGTTAAAGACATTAAAAGATTTAAAATCATGTTTGCCTTGTTACGCTGATTTTGATAATGTTTTACAGGTGTCAAAGTCAATGAGTCAAATATATTGTCTTTTACCCCCGTGGGGATGCCAGGGCCTGTCAGTATCAACAGCATCTCCACCTTGAAATGATGTGCTAAGAATTCCTTTTTATCCCTCTCTATGTTTCTGCCTTGTCACCTCCTTGTCTGTTTTCAGGTTTCATGGTCTATTCTCCTGCCTTTTATCCAGAAAGATTTAGAAGATAACAATTCTCTCCCACGTTGAAATTTGATGCCCTGGACCTGACTTGTCAGGCACTTAACGGCAGTACAACGTATTAACAGACGGTTGTCTGTCATATGAGCGAAAATGTTTCTTCGCGCGCTCGACAAAGAAGAAATACATTGCCTTTAACATTCTATAAGCTATCTATCAGCTTGTTATTGCTCTCAATACGTCTATGTTGGTACTCAAGTTGTCTGAACAAAAATGTATGTAAACAAGACAGTGTGCTTGAGGCAAAGTTCACAGAAGACACCCCCACAGTCCTAAGCGGAAAACTAAGGGTAGTGCTGTCCTGGAACACCCCACGTTGATCACTGGCAGCGGTCCTCATGCTCCGAAGTAAACTCTGCAGTTGTGAACATTGTTTTACCATACAAGGCCACCATAGAAATGAACACGCTACCTTTCTGTCTACATTTCCAAATCTGGACACTGCTGGAGCTTTTCCATGTCGCAGACTTAATCCAGTCGCTCACATCCACAAGCCCCAAATCCAGCGCCACATCCAACACTGCACTCTCCAGTCACTCTCTCACACCACAAATCCCATGTCCAGCGCCACATCCAACACTGCACTGTCCAACAGGCATGGCTGACCACAGTCACTCTCTCACACCACAAACCCCATGTCCAGCGCCACATCCAACACTGCACTGTCCAACAGGCATGGCTGACCACAGTCACTCTCTCACACCACAAACCCCATGTCCAGCGCCACATCCAACACTGCACTGTCCAACAGGGCTGACATTAATGTCACTCCTCAACAAAAAAGCCCCATGTCCGAGAACGCCACATCCAACATGCACTGTCCAACAGGCATGGCTGACCAAACAGTCACTACTCTCACAACAACACAAACCCATGTCTCACGCAATCCAACATGCACGTCAACAGGCATGCTACCACAGTCCCCTCAAACCTCAAACCGCCATTTCATGGAGCGCCAATGCCATCTCTGGGCACTGTCCAACAGGCATGTCTGACCACAGTTCACTTCCACTCCGATTTCCACAAACCCCAGTCCAGCGCCACATCCAACACTGCACTGTCCAACAGGCAGGCTGACCACAGTCTACTTCCACACCACAAACCCATTCCAGCGCACAACATCCAACACTCACTGTCACATCAGGCAATGTCATGTAGGAATAACCACAGTAAGAGAAAAGTAGAATCTGGGAGAACAACCTGCAGACAAATGACACATACGAGCTAGGAACGACATCTAAACGCCATGGTCAAAATTTATATAGTGAGGTGATTTGACCGCAACTTGTCGGCACTTTTGTTTTGAGTACACAGAGTGTTTCTGCTGGCCTAGCACACGCATTCTCGACCAGCGGCCTACATTCATTCAGGAGGGAACAGGCCGCACGCATCTTACAGGCAGCCTGTCATCACGCAAGGTTCTGTTGCGTTAGCACCCCTGCGCGAATCAGGTCGACTCATCCATGGGTTATTTAACAGATTCTTGCAGGAAGGGGTTGTGTATTTCCACCACAGAAAAAAATTGCCTTGGATAACAAGTGGTCCCGATTTGCTCAGTCAGATACCCAGAAGCATAGCAACAAAGAAAAACTTATTGATGGAAAACAAGTTGAGTACGCTTCAGGACTATCCCTTCTTTAGGCCATGCCACAGCTGAGGCAAAAATAAAACAGCGACATCCCTCCCTCCCCTCCCCCTAAAATTAAAGATTCTCTGTCTTTTACCTCTCAGTTGATTTGCATCATGTAATAATAACAATTTTGAATCTTGTAAGACAAAAACGCGCGATTTCCTCCGTTTCAGGTGGAAACCCTGAAGTACGTCACAGCAAGGTACGTTACATAAACACGACAATGGCGTAGTATCTTCTCTAGCATCGTGTCAAAGACTGGTCGGAGGTGGACAAACAGACAGACAGTATCAACAGGCAAGACGAACCTGCGGTCATACTAGTACGACATACACAGACAGGATACAGACAGGAGACAGACAGGCCAAAGCCCCAACCTGCAGGATAGATTCAGTGGGGAGCAGATACCAGACTGCCATCTTCTGGGTTACAAGTTCAAGAGGTGACGAAGTCGTGGAAGTTGTCACTTTCAGCTCGTGATGTTGTCCCAGCAGCCGTCAGAAGCCTAGCCAGGACAGGTATCCTCTGCGTGTCGTCCATCACCTGACCACACGCACAACAGCCCTACACACTGGCCAGCAGACAAACTGTCGGCAGGGTCACTCGTAAGTATTCACATCAATACCACCCTTCAACTCACACTAGGACATCCTCATCTCAACCCTGAACAAACACACAGCTGTTAAGTACTGCCACCAGCAACAAGTGATCAGCGCACTTACAATTACAGTAGGAATATTTTTGTGGGCTAACACAACACATACAACAGGATCCTCTCTGTGTGATTACCACAGCAGATACAACAGGATCCTCTCTCTGTGATTACCACAGCAGATACAACAGGATCCTCTCTCTGTGATTACCACAGCAGATACAACAGGATCCTCTCTCTGTGATTACCACAGCAGATACAACAGGATCCTCTCTCTGTGATTAACAGATCTCGTTGTTACACAGCAGATACACAGATCCTCTCTGTGATTACCACAGCAGATACAACAGGATCCTCTCTCTGTGTGATTAACAGGATCCTCTCTGTGTGATTACCACAGCAGATACAACAGGATCCTCTCTCTGTGTGATTAACAGGATCCTCTTTGTGTGATTACACAGCATATACAACAGGACCTCTCTCTGTGTGATTACCACAGAGTAAACGGACTCTTGGTGATTACCACAGCAGATGAACAGGTCCCATCTGTGTGTTACACGCAATACAACAGACTCCTCGTGATTACACAGATACACAGATTCTCTCTGCGATTTCAAGCAGTTCACAGATCCTTCTCTGTGTGATTACCACAGCAGAAAACAGGACTCTCTCTGCGATATTCAAAGCATACAAGATCCTCCTTGTGATTACCACAGCATACAAGATCCTCTCTCTCGATCACAGAGTCACAAATCCTCCTTGTGATTACACACAATCACAGATCCCCTCTCTGGTGTACCGACAGCAGATACAACAGGACCACTTCTTGGATACCACAGCAATACAACAGATCTCTCTCTTGGATTACCACACAGATACACAGATCCCTCGTCCCTGGTTACCCCAGATACAGCAGGACCTTCTCTGGATTACCACAGCGATACAACGACCTTTTGTGATTACCACACAATACAACAGATCTCTCTCTGTGATACCACGCAATACAACAGATCCCTTCATGTGATTACCAAGAAACACAGCCCTCTGTGATACCACGCATGATACAACAGGATCCCTCTGTACACAGCATACAAGATCCTCTCTGTGATTACACAGCATCATCCTGTTTGACCCAAACGGTACACACCAATAGTGTGTGACGATACACAGGGTGACTACAGGTGAGACAGCAGGGCACATAAAACGACACGAACAACCTGCATTCGGGCTAGGTCCACCTGCAGGACGGTATGCCCTCTCCTTACTTCTCAAGTCCACACCACACTTAGCTCACACCAAGTGTTGGGTAGAGGGACCATGATCATGGCAAACCTACCACTCCTGCCTACCTCACACCAAGTGTTGGGTAGAGGGACCATGACCATGGCAAACCTACCACTCCTGCCTACCTAACACCAAGTGTTGGACAAGGGACCATGATCATGGCAAACCTACCACTCCTGCCTACCTCACACCAAGTGTTGGGTAGAGGGACCATGACCATGGCAAACCTACCACTCCTGCCTACCTCACACCAAGTGTTGGGTAGAGGGACCATGATCATGGCAAACCTACCACTCCTGCCTACCTCACACCAAGTGTTGGACAAGGGACCATGACCATGGCAAACCTACCATTCCTGCCTACCTCACACCAATGTTGAAAGGCCGACAGGCACCACCACTCCTGCCACCCACAATGTTGGACAATGAATGACCATGGCAAACCTACCACTCTGCTACCTCACACCAAGTGTTGAAAGTGACATGACCAGGCAAACTCCACTCTGCCTAACACACCAAGTTTGGTAGGGACCATACAGCAAACCTACCACTCCTTGCCTACCTCACCCAGTGTTGCAAGGACAGACATGGCAATACCCCCCGTGAGGAAGTTGTACTCATCCGTTCATTTCCCGCATATTCCAGAATCTTGGCACACATTTGGAAAGAGAACAGCAATTTGTGTTTTTCAAACAGGGCACGGCACGTGTACCTGCAAAAGAAAACAGGTGTATTGTTCTTTACAAAGAAATCACAACTGAAATTTAAATACTACAGCAACAAATACTACTTACTTCTACTTACTACTACTACTACTACTGCTGCTGCTGCTGCTGCTGCTGCTGATGATGATGATGATGACGACGACGATGCTGATGATTTATTCATTTTATATTTTATTTATACCACTTTCAGTCACGAGATTTGTCTGCTTGAAATTCAGGCTGCTCTCCCCGGGGAGAGCACGTCGCCACAAGAGCAGCGCCACCCCTTTTTTCTTTTTTTCTGCAACTGTATTTCTTTCCCTATCATGGTGGCTTATTTCGAAGACTTTTGCCAGGGACAACTCTCTTGTTGCCGTGGGTTCTTTTACGTGCGCTGATATTAATAATACTAATTATATATTCATATATATATATATATATATATATATATATATATATATTGATATAGATACACACATGCGCGTGTGTGTATGCGTGTCCATGTGTGTGCGCACACGCAAGCGCGTGCATGCGACACGGTTCATTGCATGCTGTGATGTGATGTATTGTGTTGTGTTCTGCTGTGCTGTTGTGCTGTGGGAAAATTAGACTAGGACACAGCACTCATTTCTGCAGTGTGTTGTGCTGTGCACAACTTGAACTAAGACACAGCACTCCGTTCTGCTGGCGTGTGTTGTATTGTGTTGTGCTGTGTCGTGTTGTGGGCAAATTGAGCTAGGACACAGCACTCAATTCAGCAGTCTGTGTGCTGTTTCGTGTTGTACTGTGGTGTGCTGTGATCAAATTGAACTGGGACACAACACTCCAGTCTGCAGGAAGGGTTTTGTGCTGTGCTGTGCTGTACTGTGCTGTGCTGTGCTGTACTGTGATCAAAATTGAACTGGAACACAGCACTCATATCTGCAGAGTACTGTACTGTGCTGTGCTGTGGTCAAACTGAACTGGGACACAGCACTCATATCTGCAGAGTACTGTACTGTGCTGTGGTCAAACTGAACTGGGACACAGCACTCATGTCTGCAGTGTGCTGTGCTGTGCTGTGCTGTGGTCAAATTGAACTAGGACACAGCCAAAAAAAAAGCAAACCAAAAAAAAAAAAACCATCATCATCATTATAATCATCATCATCATCAGTCCCGTGACCTTGGCGGTCGTGGAGGAGACAGGAAAGACGATGCCGTGGTAAGCCTCCTCCACCCATCTCGGTCCTCGGCTCTGCGCAGTAGTGCCAAGTCATTCATCCTGGTCCATTCTCTGATGTTGTCCATCCATGACTTGTTCTGTCTTCCCCTCTTTCTGCCACCTTCGAGTGTTCCCTGCAGTACTGTTTTTGGCAGAGTGTTGTGGCGGGTAACGTGCCGAACCATGTCAGCTTTTTCTTCTTGACGATGGTGAGAAGGGGTTCCTGTGGACCTGCCAGCCGTGTTATTTGACTCTTGACAAATTCATTGGTCTTTCGTTCTCTCCAGGATATGCCCAGCAGTTTTCTATGGCTTTTGTTTCAAATGACTGGATTCGCTTTGCTGTTTCAGCAGTCAATGTCCAGGTTTCACTTCCGTACAGCAGGATAGTCTGAATTAGGGCTTTGTAGAGCTTTAGTTTGATTGGGAAACTGATCTCTTTACTTTTCCATATGGTGGTGAGTTTTGTCATGGAAGATGTTGCCATGGCTAGTCTGACTTTGATTTCTGTCGTCGATAGCCCGTCCTTTGTGAGTGTAGCGCCAAGGTATTTAAAAGCGTCTACCTCCTCCAGTTGCTGGCCGTTCATGTAGATTTTAGCAGTGGCGTTGCTCGTGCTGTTCACAAGTACTTTACTTTTCTCCGAGCTCACCTCCATCCCATATGCTCCAGCTCTGTTCTCAAGTCTGGTCGTAAGATCTTGCAGCTCTGTGTTACTTCCGCCCATGAGGTCAATGTCATCGGCAAATCGCAAGTTGTTGAGGGGTCTGCCGCCAATGGAGATGGTAGAGTGGAAGTCATGGAGGGTCTCTCTCATAATGTTTTCCAAGAACAGATTAAACAGGACTGGAGATAACAGGCATCCTTGTCGGCCCCAACTGTGGTTTTGAAGTAGTCTCCAACCTGACTGTTCAGAAGGACTGCACTGCTTGCGGTGTTGTATAGTGCTTGAATGGTCTGCACTAGTCCTTCTTCAATGCCAAACATTCTGAGGACCTGCCACAGGCCTTCGTGCCATACTCTGTCGAAAGCCTTCTTGAAGTCGATGAAGTTGTGGAACAGGTCTCTCTGATGTTGAAGATGTTTTTCCATCAGGATGTGGCAGTTAAAAATCTGTTCGATTGTGCTCCTGCCTGCCCTGAACCCAGCTTGTTCCTCTGCAAGGTGTTCTTCTGCCTCCTTCTTTAGTCGATTCAAAATAACTTTGAGCATGATCTTGCTGGCGTGGCTGATGAGCTGATTGTTCTATAGTTCTTGGCATTGGCGTAAATTCCCCTTCTTGGGCAGGGGTATGATGATGTGATTGTGTCCATTCTGTGGCCACTGTTTTGTCTCCCAAATCTTCTGACAGATAGCTGTAACATGTGTGATAACTGTTTGCCACCATGCTTGAGCAGCTCTGCTGGTATGTTGTCTACTCCTGGGGACTTTCCTACTGGTAAACTGCGGATGGCTTCTTCCATTCTTCCCTCAGTATAGGTAATGGCGAGGTACTCTTGATGTTGCTGCTTTCCTCTTCTATTATGCTCTTGTCAGGTTGGATTGGGTAGTTGTATAGTTCTTGACAATACTCAGACCACCTGTTCAATGCAGCTGAGCTTTCTGTGAGGTGGTTTCCGGAGCTGTCTTCAATGACTGATGATTTGGTTTGAAGTGGTTTTGTGAGTTTCTTCAGGGTGTAGTATGCCTTTTTACTGTTGCCCACTTTCATGCTTTTTTCGATCTCATCACATTGATCACTGATCCACTTCTCTCTGGCCTTTAACATTGACTTCTTCACAAGATTGTTGGCCTCCCGGTATTCTTTAGGGTTGGAAGACCTGGTTGGTTTCAGTGCTCCTCTTGTATCGCAGAGGTCCAAGATGTCATTGGTAGTCCATGGCTGGTGTTTATTCCTCTGACGACCGAGTACCTCCTCTGCTGTTTCTCGGACTGCCTCATTAAAGTTGTTGGTGAGGTCAGGAGGGTTATTGCCGCAAAACGTCCGCCAAGCTTAGCTTGGAAGATCTCCTCGATATCTGGATCTTTCAGTTTGTCCACGTCAAATTTGATACGTGGGTTTGCAGGCTGTTTATTTTTCTTCAGCTTCAAATTGAATACCAGCAGCACAAGGTCGTGATCGCTGCCTATGTCAGCTCCAGGGTAGGTTCTTGTTCTGGCTCTGTTGATGCTGGATTTGAAGCGCCGAGGTGTTAAGATGAAATCTATTTGGTTATGGATCTTGCCGTTTGGCGCATGCCAGGTTGTCCTCCTTGACTGCTTGTGGGGATAGAGGGTATTGGCAATGGTAAGTCTGTGGGTGCAGGCAAACTCCAGCAGATGTAGTCCCCTGTCGTTGGTCTCTCCAGTTCCAAACTGACCACCTGTTCCGGCCCATTGGTTGTAAGAGTCAGGACTTACTTTGGCGTTAAAATCCCCTTGAATGATGATGATGTCTTTCTTGGGTATCTTCATAATGGTCTCTTCAAGATCTTCGTAAAATTCTTCTACTTCTTCATCTGCATGGTCAGATGATGGTGCATAGATTTGTATGATGGTGATGTTCTTGGGCTTGGCCGACACCCGGATGCTGATAATCCTGCTGGAAGCCGGTGTACAGTTGATAATGCACCCCACTACTTCCTTTCTGACAATAAATGCCACTCCATGTGTGTGTTTCTCTTGCCACTGTACCATATCTTGTTGCCTTCTTCAGTCATTGTCTCACCAAATCCTGTCCATACTCACTTCTCTAGTCCAATAATGTCCCATTTATAGCAGCTAAGCTCATACTCTAGTTCTTTGATTTTTCCGCACTGGTTAGAGTGTACGGACGTTCCATGTTCCAATGGTGATCTGTTCTCTAGGGAGCTTTAGTAATGTTTTAACTCCAGTAGCTGACTTGTCACTTCCACCCTGGTGTTGATCAATGGAAAGCGCAGCCGTTGGTAACCCGGGCCTCGACCGATCCGGTATCATATCGGCTTTGTATTTGTCTCTCATGTCTTTTCTGTGGGCTTAGGATATTCCTTGGTGGCGCCAATCTCCTCTCCAAGTCTCCAGATGTTTTTTTTTTCTATTGGGGTTTCCTCCCCCACATGCGACAGGTTGTACTGGGTTACATGGATACCAGTAGCAGCAACAGGGAACTTCTCTGACTGACCTGACCTGAATAATAATAATAAGAAGAAGAAGAAGAAGAAGAATGTATGGAATTTATATAGCGCTAAATCTTGTAAAGCAGTAAATCAAAGCGCTCAGATGACTTTTTTTTTAAATATCGAGGACAATGGAATAAGCCCTCATGTGGTTTTTACCTCCAGTCCCCGTGTGTATGCGGTTGTGTAAATTTTGTCATCTGTTCCCACCGGCACACAATGGCCTACTCTTTCGAAAAGCGGAACAGGGTTTAACGTGTGCGCAAGATGTTCTGCATGCGTTCGCACACATATCTGCATAGTACTGTGCTGTACTGTGCTGTGCTGTGCTGTGCTGTGCTGTGGTAAAATTGAACTGGGACACAAGCACTCATATCTGCAGTGTGCTGTACTGTGGTCAAATTGAACTGGGACACAGCACTCATAATAATAATAAATGGAACTTATATAGCGCTATATCTTGCAAAGACAAATCAAAGCGCATTCAACCTGATCTTACACAGTCATGCAATCAGTGATAAATAATCAATAGTTTAAACAAACAGACATTACAAACATGGTGCGCTGCAGACAAAATCTATGAAATAAAATTTCAATAGTCAAATGTTTTTCAAAAGCACACACACACTCACAGAGGTCGTATACTTTAGCAGGGTGATAGGACATGGGTTAGTGAAGGTGAGATAGTTCTGATACGAAACAGGAGGGGGGAAATCTTAGGTTTGAAATAAATATGTCTTGAGGCCGGATTTAAAAGTGTCATAATTAGGTTTCTGGCGAAGAGAGAGAGGGAGCTCATTCCAGGTCGATGGACCCGAAATAGAGAAAGAGCGGCGGCCAACGGTGGATTGGTTGAATCTAGGTATTCGTAGGCACAAGGTATCTGCAGCAGAGCAGAGGGATCGTGAAGGAGTGTACAGGTGAAGACATTCACATAGGTAGGAGGGTGCAGTTTTGTGGAGACATTTGTAACAGAGGGTACTGATCTTATGATTTACTCTCTGTGGCACAGGCAGCCAGTGGAGAGATCGCAAGAGAGGGGTAATGTGCTCATAATTATCTGCAGGCAGTGTCCTGTACTGGGGCAAAGTGACCTGCTGTCCTGGCAGAGCCCATCCCTCCCCATATAGCATGCTGGGTATGCTGGTGTCAGCTATGCTGCTGGCCATTGGAGGCCTGCTCTTTTGACACAGATGGAGGGGATGTAAATCAGTGAGGTACAAGCTGCTCTGTGGATTTTCACATAATTATGGGACCTCCGTTTTATTTGTTTTGTTTTTTATTTTATTCTTCTACATCGAGGATAATGGAATAAGCACTTATGTGCTTTTTACATCTAGTCCCCGTGTGTATGCGGTTTTGTAAATCGTCATTTGTTCCCACCGGCACACAAAGGCCTACTCTTACGAAAGGCGCAACAGGTTTTTAACTTGTGCGCAAGATGTTCTGCGTGCCTTCGCACACGGGGCCTCGGTTTACATTCTCATCCGAAGGACTTTAAGGGAGAGTGGAGTGTCATGCATGGGTAGGGCTTTCTGAGGAATGTCATCAGACCCTTGTAAACTGCGAGCACACGTCCCGCGGTCTCAGCACGAGACTGAGAGAGCACCCTCCCTCACAGCTCCTTGCCAACAGGGACGCTCTGCCGGGCCTCGCTTCTCTACCCTCGCCCCCTGTGACTGCACTGGCGGAAGCAGCAGCAGCAGCAGCAGCAGCCTGACCTGTAGACGGCGTAAGTGTGGTGGTCGTTGAGGTTGACGATGCGTTCGTCCAGCTTCTGGGAGCGCTGACTCTTCTCGATGGAGAGGATGAAGAGCTCGATGTAGGCGTCCAGGGAGAACTGGTACATGGGGTCCACACGGCCCATGTCGTTCAGCACGAAGAAGAGGATGGAGGCCCGCTGTGCACAGGGCCGATAGCCCTGTGGGGGAAAGGATGCAGGTCACTCCAGTGTCACTTACCTCTTGGCAACACACAGAGAAATTCACTGTACTTCGTGGTTTTTTTAAACCTAAAAACAAATGAGAGAGAGAGAGAGAGAAAGAGAGAGAGAGGCAGACAGACAGGTGACAGAGACAGACAGACAGAGACAGACAGACAGACAGGCAGAGACAGAAAAAGTTTAGTTTTATTCATCATTTATTCTTCTCACAAAATAACCTTCCATCCATTCTCTAACTGAAAATGCGCTTATTGTCAGCCCACGTGTTGTCATTTTCTCCTCACCAAACTGAATTGTCAAGCGTTACCAGACCCACAGACAAACTGTCTACGTGCAGTGACCTTCACTGGACAACTGGTTTCCCTTCCTTTCAGACCACACACAATGTCCCCCCCCATCACCTGTTGGCTTCTCCTTTCACTGTTTTCCCTTCCTTTCAGACCACTTGCAACCTCTCCCTCCCTCCCTCCCTTCTCCTTGCAGCACTGTAGTGGACTCTTCAGGCAGTGTGCCGCGGGCAAGCTGAACCTGGCGGAGTCTATCCTCTCCAGGTAGCAGGGTGCATGCTGGGTGTGTTCATGACTGTCACTCATGCCACCTGCCAGGGCTGTCCTCCTGTAGGTCTCTGGTCTGGATTTTACTGGGTGATGTCCTCAGTTTGACGTCTGTGATTTTAGACGAGGATTTTACTGTGTGTGTGTGTGTGTGTGTGTGTGTGTGTGTGTGTGTGTGTGTGTGTTTGTGTGTGTGTGTGTGTGTGTGTGTGGATGTGGATGTGGATGTGTGTGTGGATGTGACAGATGTTATGCCTGTGTTCGCATGGGGGCTTTCAGTCGACAGTCTCATTGGATGCCTTGGAGGGGAGTGGAGTCAGTGCCGATGTCAACTTCAGGGAAAACCCCTTCTCAGGGACTCCTCAGCAGAGCTGGCACTGACGCTGTCGCCATCATCCCATCTCTGATTCAGCAAGTCCGCGCCTGCTATCACAGTGTGTGCCGGCCCTACTGGCCATGTCCATGGTGGTGGTCAGCCTTGTGGTCCAGTGCTACAAGCTGGCACACTGCACGCATCGAGGCAGCGAGGGATGTGCAGGTGCTAGTCTTTCACATCAAACGATCAACTGAGGCACCAGTTGCAGCATACTCTGAACGCTCCTTTAAAAAATCCCACACCAATAACAATAACAACTCACCAAAGCAAGAGAATTATCTCTAGCTAAGTTTGTCGGCAGAAACTCACTCTCGAAGTAAAACAAGTAAAAAATGGAAAAAAAGGGTGGGAAGTGGCGCAGCACTGTGGCAACATACATTTGCTAAGAAAAGGGGCCCAAGTTTTTCCTAAAGAAATAGGTCATACCACAACAGAACACAAGACTACCCCCTCCTCAACCTGAAGCCACAGCACAGCACACAGCACTGACCTCTCTAGCAGAGTCAATCTTGATCTCCGTGGTCTCTGAGGTGGCCAGCTGCTCTGTGACCTCCTGGGAGGTGGCCTTGGATGTTTCCAGGGTGTTCAGCAGGGTCTCGTCCTCAAGCAGGGAGCCTTTGGTCTCGTTCAGCAGTCTGGGGGAGGAGACAGCATACATGTAGGACGCCGCTCACATCACCAGCACTTTCTCCTACAGTCCGCATGGGGGGCCACACACACCAGACTGAACAGATCCGACAACAGTAGCACCATCAACTGTGATCCACCATCCAGTCCAAGACAGGTACAAGGCATTTCATCTTTCCTCCAAAAAGGGGCGGAAAGTTCATTGGTGGTTTTGTACATTGGCTTTACGGGGGAGGCTGGCAAGCGGCAAAGGAAAAGTGTCACCACTTAACTACAGCTGACCTCACTGTGAAGCAGGACAAGTAGTAAGCTCAACATCCACCACCCCCTACACACACACACACACACACACACACACACACACACACACCCACAAGAGTATAGGTACGTAATTACGAGTCCAAGCACTGACCTGAGGATTTCATTCTCCAGGTCCAGGAGTTTCTTTTTACCAGCAGCAATGCCTCTCACCAGGTTGTCCTTGGTCTCCTCCAGGTCCGGCCTCTCCTTCCGCACCACAATGCCCAGCAGCTGGGACTCCAGGCCTGACCGCAAACAGCACTATGTCGTCACCACACCACTCTTCTGACGTCACACAGCACTATGTCGTCGCCACACCACTCTTCTGACGTCACACAGCACTATTAGCACTATGTCGTCACCACACCACTCTTCTGACGTCACACAGCACTATGTCGTCACCACACCACTCTTCTGACGTCACATAGCACTATTAGCACTATGTCGTCACCACACCACTCTTCTGACGTCACACAGCACTATGTCGTCACCACACCACTCTTCTGACGTCACACAGCACTATTAGCACTATGTCGTCACCACACCACTCTTCTGACGTCACACAGCACTATTAGCACTATGTCGTCACCACACCACTCTTCTGACGTCACACAGCACTATTAGCACTGTCGTCACTACGCCACTCTTCAGCACTATGTCGTCACCACACCACTCTTCTGACGTCACACAGCACTATTAGCACTGTCGTCACTACGCCACTCTTCAGCACTATGTCGTCACCACACCACTCTTCTGACGTCACACAGCACTATTAGCACTGTCGTCACTACGCCACTCTTCAGCACTATGTCGTCACTACGCCACTTTTCTGACGTCACACAACACTATCAGCACTGTCGTCACTACGCCACTCTTCTGACGTCACACAGCACTATGTCGTCACTACGCCGCTCTTCTCACGTCACACAGCACTATGTCGTCACTACACCACTCTTCTGACGTCACACAGCACTTTGTCGTCACTACACCACTCTTCTGACGTCACACAGCACTATCAGCAGTATGTCGTCACCACACCACTCTTCTGACGTCACACAGCACTATCAGCAGTATGTCGTCACCACACCACTCTTCTGACGTCACACAGCACTATCAGCAGTATGTTGTCACTACACCACTCTTCTGACGTAACACAGCACTATCAGTATGTTATCGCTACACCACTCTTCTGACATCACACAGCACTATCAGCATATCGTCACTATCTGACGTCACACAGCAGTATCAGCATATCGTCACTATCTGACGTCACACAGCAGTATCAGCATATCGTCACTGATCTGACGTCACACAGCAGCATCAGCATATCGCCACTATCTGACGTCACACAGCAGTATCAGCATATCGTCACTGATCTGACGTCACACAGCAGTATCAGCATATCGTCACTGATCTGACGTCACACAGCAGTATGGACATATCGTCACTGATCTGACGTCACACAGCAGTATGGACATATCGTCACACAGCCCTATGCTGTGGAACTCCCTTCCTGATTCAATTAGACAATGCCTATCATTAAAAGCATCAAAAGTCACCTTTTAACCCACTTGATGCATCAAAAATACCAAACCACACTTTATTGTCTTGGAAACAACAGTTATGCCATCTACCCTTACTTAATATGCTCTCTCTCTCTCTCTCTCTCTTCACATCTCTTCTCATCCTCTCTCTCTATCTCTCTCTCTCTCTCTCTCTCTCTCTCTCATCTCTTCTCTCTCTCTCTCTCTCTCTCCTCTCCCCCTCATGTGACGTTGCTGTAGATACCTTTTCACGTGCTATTCTAGAATCAGCATCTTGCATGAAAAAAGAAGTAGGGAAACCAAAACCTGTAAAAAAAATCCAGAGAATTGCTGGTATGATAAAGAATGTAAGGATTCAAAAAAGAAAGTCTATAGAGCCCTTAGAAAGTACAATAATAAAAGAACAGATGAAAACATGGCATCCTATATTCTAGTAAGAAATTCCTACAAATCTCTTTTAAGACAAAAAGAAAGGACATTTAAAAAAGAGAAGATAAATAAAATTATTGACTCGGTTCACAATTCACAAGATTTCTTGAAAGAAGTTCTATAAACATAAAACTTATGTGGTAAACAGCATTTCCAGTGAAACATGGGTTAACCATTTCAATTCCTTATTGAATGACAGAAATCCTGATACATTGACTGATACTAGTTTCAATGCAATAGTTGACGAAACGCCTGACTTAGATAACACTGAAGACACTATTGACGACATGAATGGTGATATAACTGAAATCGAAGTTAAAAATGCAATAAGGCATGCAAAGCCAGGAAAAACTGCTGGACCAGATAGAATTATAAATGAACTTCTTAAGTCATCAGATGTTATAATCCCTTTTCTTGTAAAGCTTTTCAATACACTGTTTTCCTGCGGCCTTTACCCCAGAGAATGGTGTAGAGCAATAATTGTACCTCTCTTTAAAAAGGGAGACGCTGAAAACCCAGGAAATTATCGTGGTATCACTTTGCTAAGCTGTGTCAGTAAACTATATACCCATATTTTGAACACCCGCCTAGCAAAATGGGCTGAAAGCAGTAATAAAATCTTAGAATCACAAGCAGGATTTCGGAAAGACTGCAGAACTACTGATCATATTTTCACTTTATATGCGATTGTGCAGAAATACCTAATCCAGAAGAAAAAGATCTATGTTGCCTTTGTGGACTTCCAAAAGGCCTTTGACACAGTGAACAGAAATGCTTTGTGGAAAATCCTAATAAATGTGGGTGTCAGGGAGAAAATGCTACAGTCCTTGCAAGCTATGTATACATCTGTGTTATGTTGCATTTGCACATCTACAGGGTACTCTGATTACTTTGAATGCTTTCAGGGCCTCAAACAGGGTTGTCTTGCTTCACCTATTCTATTTTCATTTTTGATAAATAAACTGGCAACATATATCATAAGAAATGGGAATCATGGAATTCAACTTAGTCAAAATGCCACAGAATTGTTCCTTCTGATGGTAGCAGATGACCTCTCACTTCTCTCATACTCTCCTGTAGGCCTAAAAAATCAGCTGAACAATCTACATTATATTGCAAGTAAATTTGGTTTAACAGTAAATCTAGAAAAATCTAAAATCATAGTTTTCGGAAATGGTGGACACCTATCAAAATACGAACACTGGCATTTCGGACAGCAAAAAATAGAAGTTGTCAACTCATCCAAATACCTTGGGCTTATTTTCACAACACGTCTGAGTCTAAATGCTTCTACAGAAAGCTTAACATCAAAGGCCAAAAGATCTGTCATAGAAATATGTAGAACACTTCCAAGATTAGCCTGCTCATCTCCTAGGATATTTTAAAAACTTTTTGATGCACGTGTTGCCCCTATGCTACTATACGCAGCAGAGGTTTGGGGTATTCATGAATTTAACCAGATTGAAAAAGGTCATATGTTTGCATGTAAACGTTTTTGGAATGTCAGTATGCACACGCCAAACTACATGGTGTATGGAGAATTAGGCCGTTATCCTCTCCTTGTTCTGTCAGCTGTCAGAAGTGTGTCCTACTGGCTACGTCTGTGCTCTCTACCTAGTCAGAGATATGGAGCATGGCCTACCATATGTTAACATCTCTGGATGAAAAAGGCAAAACAACTTGGGTTACACATATCAAAAATCTCCTTTGCTCCTCTGGATTCGGCTATGTCTGGGTCTTTCAAGGAGTAGGAAACCATACAGCTTTTTTACGGGAATTCAAACAAAGAATGATTGACTGCTTCATACAACAATGGTCAGAAAAAATAACCAGTAGACCACGCTACAATCTATATAATTCCTTCAAAGGTATATTAGAACCAGAAAAATACATGAACTTGATCACTTCCACATATGTACGTACTATGTTTACACGCTTTAGATTGGGAGTAACAGAACTCAATAGCAACAAATTTAGGTTCACAGCAGACAGTAGCTCTATGGCTTGTCCAAATTTCTTGCCATGAGATCATCATCATCATCCAAAGTGCAGTCATGCACCTGAGAATGAAATTCACTTTCTTTTCTACTGCCCAGCATACACTGAGTTGCGACACACTTATCTAGACAAGTTTAATTTAGAACTTTTCAGAAATCAGAAGTTATCCCTATTAAAGTTACAGAGCCCTGAACAAATCATCCACTTGGAAAAGTATATATTCTATGCCTTCAAATGCAGAAAATTATAATCCACTTAATGGGTACCATAATATTCTTCAATCAAAGTATTAAGTTTACCTGGCACTGGTCAAAGACCTCCCACTCTCCCCCCCCCTCTTACAAAGAATGAGAAATTCAAGGTTTTCTTTTTTGTTATTAACAAAAATTTGCTGCAAATTGTGTATATATACATTCATTTCCCCTTGTTTATGACACACTGAGTCTGAACAATAAACTATTTTGCCATTGTCATTGTCATTCGAGGGGACGGGATAGCTCAGTGGTCGGAGCACTCGCTTTCCCCCAGCCAAGTTAAGCAGCGTCGAGTGTGGTTACCACTTGGATGGGTGACCGTTTGCGCGCCTTGGCTTCAGTACAGTCCCCCAGTTCACCCAGCTGTAAATGGGTACCTGCCTTCTTTAGGGTCAGGGAAGGTAAAGCAGCGAGGGAGAGGAGATGGGCGCCGCCCTCAATATGCTGGCCCTAGAGAAGTGAGGTCTCTGACGCCTCGCTCCCCTACGACCTTATAGGTTATGGGACTCCTTTACCTTTACTATCCTTTTTACATTGTCATTCTCTCTCTCTCTCTCTCTCTCTCTCTCTCTCTCTCTCTCTCTCTCTCTCTCTCTCTCTCTCTCTTCCGCTCGTTCTCTTCTGAAATTTTCACTTAAAAATCTTTATTATTGTGTAATTATAACCGATTTTTTCAATGTGTGTTGTTTTTGTTTCTTTTAAAAATTATCATTATTATCCTATTTCCTTACGTAATAAGCATTTTTATATCATAACTATAGTATGGTTTTATTTTGTACGATTATAATCATAGAGGGTGATGATGGTGTTGATAAGTCGATGATGATTGTATTCAATAATACTTGGTTTGGAATAGCCTAAAGAATTCTCTCTCTTTCTCTTTTGTCTCTCTAGCGTTTTGACTGGAGTTTATTCTGGGTATCCCGAGGAACATTGCTATTTTGCATTCTCAGTCGTGGTGTGTATGTTGATTGAAACTGATTCATTAGCATTTTGCTTAATCATCTTATTATTTTGATCGTAATAATTATGCTACCATAATCATAATATGATGACTTTCATTTAAAAAAATCTACTCATTTGTTACTATAATCATAAAGACTGGTAATGGTAACAGAGTATAACACTTGCTTTCAAAATTGTCTTACACTACATAGTTCCCCCACCCCTCTCTCTCTAACTTTCTCTCTCTTCCTTTTGCTTTCTATAATGAATAATATATGGAATTTATATAGCGCTGAATCTTGTAAAAAACCAAAAACAAATTGAAGCGCCTGCACTCAATCATTTACAGTCATGCAACTCTCCTTAAACATAATGAACAACAGATTTCAAAACCATGCGCGCGCACGTATGCACGCATGCACGCACACACACGCACACACACACACACACACACACACACACACACACACACACACACACACACACACCCCAACACACACACACACACATACACACTCGGAACACACTTAGAAGGTGAAAGATGCTGTTGAAAATTAGGGACAGATATGTGGGGGGAAAGTCTCAGGTAGAAAATAAGTGTGTTTTGAGGCTGGATTTGAAGGTATCAAGCGAAGGCTTTTGGCGAGTGAAAGAGGGAGTCATTCCAGGTGGATGACAGAAACAGAGAAGGAGTGACGGCCAACATGGTTTGTTTGAATCTGGGTGTTCGAAAGCACAAAGTATCTGCGGCTGAACGAAGGGAACGGATGGAGTGTACAGGGAAGACAGTTACAGAGATAAGAGGGTGCAGATTTGTGGAGACATTTGAAACAGAGGGTATGATTTTATACTCCAGTCTTTGTGAGACAGGCAGCCAGTGAAGAGATCGCAAAAGAGGAGTGATTGTTCAGATTTTTTCTTTCTTAGGACCAGTCGAGCTGCAGAGTTTTGTATGCGTTGAAGAGAGTGGATAGATGATGCTGGTAGGCCAGCCAAAAGAGAATTACAGTAGTATAAACGTGAAAAGAATGAGGAATGTGACAAGCTTGGAAGTTGCATCAGTGGACAGATACTTGCGAATCGCGCTTATGCGCCGTAATTGATAGTAGCAAGACTGGCAGGTCTGGGTGATGAATTTTTTCATAGAGAGTGTGTTGTCAAGAACTACTCCTAAATACTTCACAGAGTTGGACAAAGGAACTGACGTATTGCCGAATTCTATTGAAGTTTTTCTGTTGTTCCTGGTGTTATTTGTTATGGCTTTAAGTAGAATAATATTTAGTATAATTGCATACCAGCTTATGCTCTGTGTTTTATTTTATAATTATGTAAATATGTGTGTGTGTGTAATCTGACATTTTGACCCCCCTCCCTCCACCCCCACCAAGCATGCATGCATGCTGCTGCACCCTGCAGTTTGACAGCGAAGTTGACGATGATTGTCTTGGTGGAGATCTCTGGCGTGTAGTGGGGGTTGGGCAGACGCGTGGTGATGTAGAAACGAAAGTTGGTGTTGTACTCTAGCTCCTTGTCCCCCAGCTTCATGATGTTCACCCCGCCTGCACACACACACACACACACACACACACACACACACACACACACACACACACACACACACACACACACACAACACACACACACATACACACCATCCAGTTGGCATTGATCTAGTTAGTTGTACAATGAACGTATCCATTATAATTATGCTGATGGTAAATAGCTTTCTACAAGGAACATAACTATACACCACAAGTTGATGGTTTACTTGCTTTTCACAAAGCATACAGTCATGCACTGCACGATGATGATTTATCAGTTTTCGGCAAGAGCACAGGCACTACATGCTGATAGTATTTAGTGCCTTTCTACAAGAACATAGGCACTACAAAGGAGGATCCAGGCTCTAGAAATGAGATGCCTCAGAAGACTCCTTGGCATTTCATACATGGACCACACTACCAACAACGAAGTTCTACAAACCATCACCCTACAAGTAAAGCACTACGAAAACCTGTCACAGTCAAGAAAAGGAAGCTCAGATGGTACGTACATGTTACTAGATCAGATGGGCTGTCCAAAACCATACTGCAGGGAACAGTGCAGGGGAAGAGAAGGCGAGGCAGACAAGAGGAAGAAATGGGCAGACAAAATCACTGAATGGACAGGAAAGAGCTTCTCCACAACCCAGGCACTTGCACACAACCGCCGCAAATGGAGCCAGCTGGTGCAATGTTCGTCAATGCAGTGCCCTACGACCCCGGAGGGGGTTATGGGAGCAGATGAGATGAGAGATGAGGCACCACATGCTGATGGTGTTTAGTAGCTGTTTACAAGAACATAGGCACCACATGCTGATAGTGTTTAGTAGCTGTTTACAAGAACATAGGCACCTCATACTGATGGTGTTTAGTAGCTGTTTACAAGAACATAGGCACCACATGCTGATGGTGTTTAGTAGCTGTTTACAAGAACATAGGCACCTCATACTGATGGTGTTTAGTAGCTGTTTACAAGAACATAGGCACCTCATACTGATGGTGTTTAGTAGCTGTTTACAAGAACATAGGCACCTCATACTGATGGTGTTTAGTAGCTGTTTACCAGAACATAGGCACCTCATGCTGATGGTGTTTAGTAGCTTTTTGCAGAACATAGGCCCACGCGCTGATGGTGTCATTTTGTTGTAAAGGACTGTTTCAACAACATGCACAGTCACAATATCAAAAGGTGTTGTGGGGTTGGGGGGTTTTCCCATCAAGTTTCTGACTTCAGTTCCAGATTGGGACAAAGCACGTTGACTCACTTTGGTACAAATCTTCAGTACAAAATTATACGCACTTTGTCACAATCCGGAGCTGCAGTCACACACTTGAAACGGTGACCTAGTACATACTATTGGTTTTGAACTGATTTGATTTGTGTTTTGTTGTTTGCTACAATGGAGAGGTTACGCCCCTACCCCCACTCCCTCTTAGGGGGAAACCAACGCATTTTGTTTTCTGTTGTTTTTTTAATATGAAGAGGTAACACTCCCACCCACTCCCACCCCTAAGGGGAAACCAATGGACTATGTCACAGCTGTGACAAAGCACGCTATGGAGACATAGTGTGTCGGAACACACGTTCCCCGTGCCTGCTGATCTCTGTTTGTCCCCAGTCTCTTACTCACCTTAGGATTTTACCGGTCTCTCAAGAACGATTCCTCTCGCGACCCCCTTGCGGAGGGAAAGAGGTAAGATCCTTTTCATGTGTTGACGAAGAAGCTATCCTCTTTCATCAGGTAACCAGCAATTTACAAAGCAATCATGTGGCACTTTGTAGTTAGTTGTACAGCCTTTTCATAGAGGATGCAGCATGCTAGCTAGCTATGTTAAACACTGGCCCACAAGGGCTTGCTGGCCCTGATTACCTGTCTGGTGCATAGAAGTGATCGTGATGCCGCAGTTGTGGTTCAGCTACACACAAACAGGACCCTACAGGGAAAGGTCAGACATAGTCAGTCACAAGATCTGTATAGGAGCAGCACTGACCGATTTTGACCAGAGACTTGGTCAGCACAGGGTCCAGTGAGGGGTCAATCTTCTCTTGCACGTTCTGAAGCACCACAGGCAACCCCATCTGTATAGCGTTCTCTAAAGTCCTCATGTAGTCCGTCTGCTGAAAGTCGATCGTCTTCAGGCCCTGCAATATAAAGTGTACAACAGAAGAGGCAACACCCCAGGTAAATCACGGTCAAACCCACAGTCAACAGCGAGCTGAAAGTGTAACAAACCCACAGTCAACAGCGAGCTGAAAGTGTAAGTGTTCCCTAGGGTTTTCCTGCAGCCCGTCACAGGTGGTCAGACCTTGCAACACCCGACAGTCCATCTTCTCTCACAGAACAACAGTCTCCTGTAAACTTGACCGGTCATATTCATCGCAACGTCATCTCACAGTCTACTGGGGGTATGTTCATCACAACGTCATCTCACAGTCTACTGGGGGTATGTTAATCACAACGTCATCTCACAGTCTACTGTGGTTATGTTCACCACAACGCCATCTCACAGTCTACTGTGGTAAAGTTCACCACAACGCCATCTCACAGTCTCTGTGGTATGTCATCACAACATCAATCTCACAGTCTACTGGGGTTTAATGTTCACCACAACGTCATCTCATCAAACTGTGTACGTTCAAACAACGTCATCTCAATCTACTGTAGTTATCATCACAACGTCATCTCACAGTCTAGTGTGGATATGCTCATCACAACGTCATCTCACAGTCTACACAGTTTCCATGAATCAAAAGGTCAGACAGAGGCACTTCTTTTCACTGACAAAATTTAATGTCTTTGATTGTTGTTTGTCGTGTTCTTCAAAAAACTTCCTTCTTTTTCTTCTTCTTCCTTTTTTGTCATGTTTCTCCCAGGGGAGGTTTGACATTGATGAGCCTTCTCCATTTCTCTCTGTTTGACTTCCCCATTATGCCCCTTTCTCTACGATCATCTGAACAACAGCAGCCCGGGTTTTGCTAGGTTTCATTTGGTCTCTATCCATCCACTACGAAGTTCATTGCTCTTTTATGATCTGGTGGTCTGCTTTCCTTGAACGTGCCCAAACCAGCCCCAGTCTATTGGTACTAGCTACAGACACAGATCATCTACTTGCACATTCTCCATAGTTCTTTATCGTGATCCTGTCTTCCCATTTGATCTTTGTATGTATGTAGGGGCGGATAGCTCAGTGTCAGAGCACTCGCTTTTCCCCCAGCCAAGTTATGCAGCGTCGAGCGTGGTTACCATTGGATGGTGACCGTTTGCGCCTTTGGCTTCAGTACAGTTCCCCCTTTTCACCCAGCTGTAAGGTACCTCCCTCTTTAGGGTCAGGGAAGGTAAAGCACGAGGAGAGGAGATTGGGCCGCCCTCAATATGCTGGCCCTAGAGAAGTGAGGTCTCTGACGCCTCGCTCCCCTACGACCTTATAGGTTATGGGACTCCTTTACCTTTCCTTTTTTCCATGTAGCGTAGCATTCGGTTTTCACAGCTCTTCAACAAACGTTCGACGGTTTTTGTGAAAACCCACATCTCCGAACCATACAGGAGAACAGTTCTAATGCAGGCCTTATATATCAGACAGCGTTTCTCCAGTGGGATTTTCTGATTTGCGAGCAGACTTGCCAATTCTTTCCATTTCTTCCAAGCACTCGCAATCCTGGTTCTGACAGCTAACTCAGATTTTGCATGGCAGCTCATCATCTCTCCCAAGTAGCAGAATTCGACTACCACTTCTATCTTCCCTTGTTCAAACTCTAGCTCCTTTCCTGCATCGGTATTGTCTTCACTCTTCTTATTCATACAACTGGGGCAGACAAATACTCCGTCCTTCTTCAGACTTTTGAGCTTTGAGCATCTTTTGTGACACCAATATTAACAGTTGGAGCATTTGATCGAATTGTTCCCTACACCTTTGTGGCAGACATCACACGGTTATTCGCCTTGCTCTCTATGTGTTCTGCGGTCTTTTCCAACTGTCATTGATTTGGTCTTGTCAACATTTACCTTCATTCCTCTGAGTTCTAATCTCTGTTTCCAATTGCCAAATCTTTGAGTAGCGTCATCACTGTTCTCAGCTACCAGTACTAAGTCAATAGCATACAGCAGTTCCCAGATCTCTTCTGGCCTCACTTCCTTGGACATTTCATTCATCATGAGGATAAAGAGCAGAGGGCTCAATGCGGATCCTTGGTGCACTCCTACTTTTATCTCAAAGCTTTCTGATGTCCCAATTATAGTTTTCACTTTTGATCTGGAGTTCTTGTACAAAGTCAACAAGTGAGATGGTGTGCTCCGGTACACCTTGTTTCCTCAAGGCCCATTGGATTGCCTTTCTGGGTACTCTATCAAAAGCTTTTTCCAGGTCAACAAAGATGTGCGTCAAGCTCTTTTTCTTCTCCATATACTTTTCCTGCAGTTGTTTCACAATAAATATTGCATCGTTGATTTGCCAGCCTGCAATCCAAACTGTTTTTCATCAATATTGCACAGGCTCTTCAGTCATCTTTCCAATACTTTTCCCCAGATCTTCATGCCATGTTCCAGAAGCTTGATTCCTCTGTATTTTCTGCATACTAGTGCATCTCCTTTACCCAATAATACTGTCTTCCCATTCTTCGGGCATTTGTTCTGTCCGCTGTATCTTCTGACATATTTTCGTAAGTTGTTTTACTCCTTCCTCTCCTGCTGCTTGTATCATTTCTGTCACCACTCCTGATGGCCCCGTGGCTTTTCTCTTTTTCATAGTTCGAATTGCTCTTCTGATTTCATCTTCAGTCACTTCTTGTACAGGTCCTTCAACTTTCTCCACTTCCTCGATTGCATGAGGATTCTCAATGTTTAGCAGATCATGAAAGTAATCCTTCCATCTCTGCAGAATATTTTGCTTCTCAGTCGTGATATTTCAAGACTCATTTTTTTAACAAACTTTGCTACATTGATGTCTTTCCGTTCTTCCCTCATCCGCTGTGCATTTCGAAACATCTTATGCTGACCTTCAGTTGTATCAACTCCAACACACCATTCGTTCCACGCTTTTTCTTTAGCTTGGGCTACAGCTTTTGTGGCTTCTTTTGATTTCCTCCTGTATATCTCTGTGTTCTTAAAAAAACTGCATAGTGAATTCACTTGAAAAGAAACTTTGCTGGTTAAAGTTATTTCCAAAACAAAAGCAAAAACCACCACTGATTGGCCCCTGGGAGAATAAGAGACTGGAAAAAAGATTTCAGTTTCATTCGATCTGATCTGATCCTATCCAGTTGGTCTTGTCCTGTAAAGTGTGACACCACTGACTTCAGGGTGAAAGACGCCAGTTACTGTGCTCGGTCACTCCAGCTGTGCTCATCACAGTACAGCCTGCTCAAATCCAGCACTATCAGGGCATTCCGGCCCTGCTGGTGACACTCCAGCATGACGATGGCTCTGCACGTTTTGAACAAGACTGGGTGATCTGAAGACACTGGTGCACTAGACAGTAGCTCATCACACACATGCACCCTACTGTAGGCCTGAGTCCGCCACAGCGGAGGCTGCCCCCTTCCCTTACCTTGGACCCCTCCATGTTCTTGATCCACTTGATGGCCTGGCACTGGGGGTCAATCATCAACGGCCAGCGCGACCCCCGGGTGACGATGACCCCGTTCTCTGTGGAGAAGGTGTCGTTGGGCAGACCCTGGATGTTCCAGTCCCTCACCACGGTGGGTTTAGCCATGAAGTCCACAAAGCGTAGGCCGGGGGTGTGGGGCACCTTGAATTCCTTGATCTGCACAGAGCGTTCATCTCTTGTTCTTGCTCACAAAGCGTGTTGCGCTGCTGTTAAGCCCCTGACAAGTCAGGTCCAGCGCATCGGACTTCGGCGTGGGAGAGAATTGTTCTCTTTTAAATCTTTCTAGAAAAAAGCCAGGAGAATGGACAAGAAGGCAGGAAATAGACAAGAAGATGACAAGAAGAAAAGGGACAAGGCAGAAACAAAGAGAGGGATAGAAAAGAGAGAATTCCTAGCACAGAATTTCCAGAAGGTGAGGATGCTATTTATACTGACAGGCTCCCGGCATCCTCACAGGGAAATTAATCTTTTGATTTATCAGATCCCATACAAAAATCAACAACCCGCACAAAATATTCATCTCTTGTTTAACGGCCCCCATAAGAAAATCAACGATTCACATAAAATATTGACTTTTTGATTTAACAGCCCCCATAAGAAAACGACTCACACAAAATATTGATATTTTGATTTATGGGTATTACAAGCAAATCAGAAAATCAATGATCCCACAAAATATTGATCTTTTGATTTAAAAGTATCCATAAAAAACTAATTATCCACATAAAATACTGATCTTATAAGAAAGTCATTCATTCACATAAAATATAGATATTTTGATAAAACAAGATAATCTCTGATTCACATTCTTGGTCCCTAACATTTCTAATTCGAATCCCTTGTCTTGTACACATAAATCAGTTAATGCCTGGGTCAGCTATTGCACTGTGCATTTCTCCTGGCTTATACCTAGTCTAGTCTCTGATCATGTAGCAAACAGCCAAAGTTGAGAAGGCAGTGTTCAAAATGTTCGTATTTATTTGATTAAAACTCTCTGCTCAAGATGAAAGTAAACAACTACTGATTTTCACAACTAAAATACAGATTTTCATCAGGACAACGCTATCAAAGTTATCTAGGTGAAAATGTTGTGAATGCCATACTTTTTACTAAAATGAGAAAAACCCTGTACCAACAGATAGGAGTGGCATATAGCTGAGTGTGCAATGACACAGCAGACACAGAGATAGACAAAGCAATGACCTCAGCCATCCAGACTTTCTTGGTGATCTCCTCTCTGTACTCAGACAGGAAGGGGCCCATGTAGGACATGAAGGCGGCAGCAATCAGGCAGTCCCCGGGCAAGTAGTTGATGTGTTTATGGAGGTCCTGTGCCAACACGGACACACACAGTGATACAACATGTACACACACAGTGATACAACACGTACACACACAGTGATACAACATGTACACACACAGTGATACAACACGTACACACACAGTGATACAACATGTACACACGATGATACAACATGTACACACGATGATACAACATGTACACACACAGTGATACAACATGTACACACGATGATACAACATGTACACACACAGTGATACAACACGTACACACGATGATACAACATGTACACACACAGTGATACAACATGTACACACGATGATGCAACATGTACACACGATGATACAACACGTACACACACAGTGATACAACATGTACACACGATGATACAACACGTACACACACAGTGATACAACACGTACACACACAGTGATACAACATGTACACACACAGTGATACAACATGTACACACGATGATACAACACGTACACCCACAGTGATACAACATGTACACACACAGTGATACAACATGTACACACAGTGATACAAAATGTACACACACACACACACACAGTGATACAACATGTACACACAGTGATACAACATGTAATAATAATAATAATAATAAATAATAATAATAATAATAATAATGTATGGAATTTATATAGCGCTGAATCTTGTAAAGCAACAAATCAAAGCGCTCAGATTTTATTTCATACCACTTTAAGTCACGGCAAAATTTCTCTCCGTGAAATTCGGGCTGCTCTCCCCGGGAAGCGGAGAACGCGTCGCCACTTAGCGCTGCGCCACCCTTTCACCCCTTTTTTTTTTTTTTCTGCAGCTGTATTTGTTTCCCTACAGAGTGGCTTTTTCTAAGAATTTTGCCAGGACAACTCTTGTTGCCGTGGGGTTTTTTTACGTGCGCTAAATAATTACGTGTAACACACGGGACCTCGGTTTATCGTCTCATCCGAAAGACTAGCGCCCAGACCACCACTCATGGTCTAATGGATGGGGGAAAAGTTTCGGGTCCAAACGGGGTACGAACCGCCGCACACTTCAGACCCGGACTTTTCGCTTTCTAGACAGGCGCGTTACCTCTAGACCACCGATGCACCAATGTACACACAATGATACAAAATGTACACACACACAGTGATACAACATGTACACACAGTGATAGAAACACGTACACACGATGAGACAACAAGTACACACACAGTGATACATGTACACACGATGATACAACACGTACACACAGTGATACAACATGTACACACAATGATACAACACGTACACACAATGCAATGATACAACACGTACACACAATGATACAACACGTACACACAATGCAATGATACAACACGTACACACAATGATACAACACGTACACACAGTGATACCACACGTACACACAGTGATACAACATGTACACACGATGATACAACACGTACACACAGTGATACAACACGTACACACGATGATACAACACGTACACACAGTGATACAACATGTACACACGATGATAAACCACGTATACACAGTGATACAACACGTGCACACGATGATACAACACGTACACACAGTGATACAACATGTACACTCGATGATACAACATGTACACACGATGATACAACACGTACACACAATGCAATGATACAACACGTACACACAGTGATACAACACGTACATACTGTGATACAACACGTACACGCAGTAATACAACACGTACACACAGTAATACAACATGTACACACAGTGATACAACATGTACACACGATGATACAACATGTACACACCGTGATACAACACGTAGGCACAGTAATACAACACGCACACACAGTGATACAACATGTACACACGATGATACAACACGTATACACAATGATACAACACGTACACACCGTGATACAACACGTACACACAATGATACAACACGTACACACAATGATACAACACGAACACACAGTGATACAACATGTACACACAATGATACAACATGTACACACAGTGATACAACATGTACACACAATGATTCAACATGTACACACAGTTATACAACCTGTACACACAATGATACCACATATACACAAAATGATACAACATATACACATAATGATACAACACGTACACACACAGTGATACAACATGTCCTTCGGATGAGACTATAAACCGAGGCCCCGTGTGCGAACGCATGCAGAACATCTTGCGTACACGTTAAATCCTGTTCCGCTGTTCGAAAGAGTAGGCCATTGTGTGCCGATGGGAACAGATTACACAATTTTAAAAACCGCATACACACGAATTATAAAAAAAAGTCATCTGAGCGCTTTGATTTGTTGCTTTACAAGATTCAGCGCTAAATAAATTCCATACATTATTATTAACACGTACACACGATGATACAACACGTACACACAGTGATACAACACGTACACACATAGTGAGACAACACGTACACACGATGATACAACACGTACACACACAGTGATACAACACGTACACACGATGATACAACACGTACACACGATGATACAACACGTACACACATAGTGATACAACACGTACACACACAGTGATACAACACGTACACCCACAGTGATACAACACTTACACACGATATTACAACACGTACACACATAGTGATACAACACGTACACACACAGTGATACAACACTTACACACGATGATACAACACGTACACACGATGATACAACACGTACACACATAGTGATACAACACGTACACACGATGATACAACACGTAAACACATAGTGATACAACACGTACACACCATGATACAACACATACACACGATGATACAACACGTACACACGATGATACAACATGTACACACAGTGATACAACACGTACACACCATGATACAACATGTACACACCATGATACAACATGTACACGCAATGTACTTAAGGCTTAGACATTCATACCTTCTCTTTACAAGCTTCCGAACGTTTTTCACAAATCTCTGACCACACTGACCTCTCTGATCACTATAACACTATTCTCTGCCAATTGCTTGATGAGCATGCACCTCCTACTGATCATCTCCTCCCTGACAGATCCTGTGCGCCATGGTATACCCAAGACATCTTGATAGCGAAGCGCAAACGCCGGCAACTAGAACGCCTGTGGCGGAAGTCAAAAACCGAAATCAACAAACAGCTTTTCCGAAAACAAATAAACAAAGTCAAACTCTTAATCCATTCAGCAAAGACAGACTACTACACTTCCCAAGTTCTCTGTGCTACATCCATAAAATCTCTTTTTTCCCTCACCTCAAATCTCCTTGGATCTGCAAAAACAACTCCTCTGCCTAACACCCACAGCCTGTCTGAACTTCCATCCATATTTTCTGCCTTCTTCTCAGACAAAGTTCGAAACATACGCTCCAGACTGGATCAGAGTCAATTCCAGCCTGCGCCTCCTGATCCCCAGTTCACTGGCACTCCTCTCTTTTCCTTCCATCCCACAAGTGAAAAAGAAATCATGACAATTCTGAAGGAAATGACTATAAAATCATGCGACCTTGATCCCATACCTGCTCCTGTTTTCTCACAATGCCTTCCAACAATTGTACCTAATATCACTAAAATAAAAACTCATCTCTTGTGTCAGGAAAGTTTTCATCACTCTTAAAACAGCAATAGTCACACCTCTACTGAAAAAGCACGACCTCGATCCCAACATTCTAAAGAATTATAGGCCTGTCTCAAACTTACCCTTTGTCTCTAAAGTACTAGAAAAAGTCGTTCTCAAAAAGCTCAACAGTCACCTTCATTCCAATGATCTCCTTCCCACTTTTCAATCTGCCTATCGCCCCAACCACAGCACCGAAACCACCCTAGTCCACAATTCAGATACACTTCTACTTGCTTCTGATGCAGGAAAAATCTCCCTCCTCACTCTTCTTGACTTATCTGCAGCCTTTGATACCATAGATTCACTCAATCTTCTTTCTCGCCTCCAAATACGTTTGGTATTAACGGCACAGCCCTCACCTGGTTTACTTCATACCTCACAGACAGGATCCAGAAAATTATTGTAAACAAAATTCAATCAAAACCTGTCAAAATGGAATGTGGGTCCCGCAGCGATCAGTCCTGGGCCCTGTTCTCTTTACTCTCTACACTGCTCCACTCTCACATATAAAAACAACCACCATATTGATCATCATTTCTATGCCGATGATACTCAGCTTCAGTGCAGTGATACTGTTGAAAACTTGCCTTCCCTCCTGACAAATATGTCCTACTGCCTTCAAGACATCAAAACTGGATGACTCAGAAGAAGTTACAACTTAATGCCGATAAAACCGAAGCCATGCTCATAGGGACCCAACATAAACTTTCCTCTATCGCAAAAACTTCAATAGAATTCGGCAATACGTCAGTTCCTTGTCCAACTCTGTGAAGTATTTAGGAGTAGTTCTTGACAACACACTCTCTATGAAAAAATTCATCACCCAGACCTGCCAGTCTTGCTACTATCAATTACGGCGCATAAGCGCGATTCGCAAGTATCTGTCCACTGATGCAACTTCCAAGCTTGTCACATCTCTCATTCTTTCACGTTTAGACTACTGTAATTCTCTTTTGGCTGGCCTACCAGCATCATCTATCCACTCTCTTCAACGCATACAAAACTCTGCAGCTCGACTGGTCCTAAGAAAGAAAAAATCTGAACACATCACTCCTCTTCTGCGATCTCTTCACTGGCTGCCTGTCTCACAAAAGACTGGAGTATAAAATCAAACCCTCTGTTTCAAATGTCTCCACAAATCTGCACCCCTTATCTCTGTAACTGTCTTCATCGTACACTCCATCCCATTCCCTTCGTTCAGCCGCAGATACTTTGTGCTTTCGAACACCCAGATTCAAACAAACCACTGTTGGCCGTCGCTCCTTCTCTGTTTCTGGTCCATCCACCTGAATGACCTCCTCTTTCACTTCGACAAAAGCCTTCACTTGATACCTTCAATCCAGCCTCAAAACACACTTATTTCCTACTGAGACTTTCCCCCCAAATATCTGTCCCTAATTTCAACAGCATCTTTCACCTTCTAAGTGTTGTTCGCGATGTGTGTGTGTGTGTGTGTGTGTGTGTGTGTGTGTGTGTGTGTGTGTGTGTGTGTGGTTGTGTGTGCGTGTCGTGTTGTGCGTGCATGCGTGCATACGTGCGCGCGCATGGTTTTGAAATCTGTTGTTCATTATGTTTAAGGAGAGTTGCATGCCTGTAAATGATTGAGTGCAAGCCCTTCGATTTGTTGTTGTTTTTTTTACAAGATTCAGCGCTATATAAATTCCATATATTATTATTATTATTATTATTAATGATACAACATGTACACACCATGATACAACATGTACACACCATGATACAACACGTACACACAATGCTACAACATGTACACGCAATGATACAACACGTACACACAATGATACAACACGTACACACCGTGATACAACACGTACACACCATGATACAACATGTACACACAATGATACAACACGTACACACAATGATACAACACGTACACACAATGATACAACACGTACACACATAGTGATACAACACGTACACACCATGATACAACACATACACACGATGATACAACACGTACACACAGTGATACAACATGTACACACAATGATACAACACGTACACACGATGATACAACATGTACACACAGTGATACAACACATACACACCATGATACAACACATACACACAGTGATACAACATGTACACACAGTGATACAACATGTACACACGATGATACAACACGTACACACATAGTGATACAACACATACACACCATGATACAACACATACACACAGTGATACAACATGTACACACAGTGATACAACACGTACACACATAGTGATACAACACGTACACACCATGATACAACACATACACACGATGATACAACACGTACACACAGTGATACAACATGTACACACAATGATACAACACGTACACACGATGATACAACATGTACACACAGTGATACAACACATCACACCATGATACAACACATACACACAGTGATACAACATGTACACCAGTGATACAACAAAGTACACACGATGATACAACACGTACACACATAGTTATACAACAAAATACACACTATGATACAACACACACACACACAGTGATACAACATGTACACACAGTGATACAACACGTACACACGATGATACAACATGTACACGCAATGATACAACACGTACACACCGTGATACAACACGTACACAAAATGATACAACATGTACACACCATGATACAACATGTACACACCGTGATACAACATGTATACACCGTGATACAACACGTACACACGATGATACAACATGTACACACAATGATACAACACGTACACACAATGATACAACATGTACACACAGTGATACAACATGTACGCACAATGATACAACACGTACACACAATGATACAACACGTACACACAATGATACAACATGTACACACAGTGATACAACATGTACGCACAATGATACAACACGTACACACAGTGATACAACACGTACGTATAGTGATACAACATGTACACACAGTGATACAACATGTACACACCATGATACAACATGTACACACAGTGATACAACATGACACCAAAGAACCAGACCACGGAACAACCTCAAAACAAATACTAACCTATTCTAAAAATACTAACTACTACTACTAAAATAATAAACTAAAAATAAATCTAACTAACAAAAAAAAGCAAATTCTATCTATATACTAATACTATACTATCTACTATACTATCTAAACTACTACTAAATACTATCTAACTAAACTCTACTTAAAAATCTAACTAACTACTACCAACTACTACTACTAATCTAACTAAAAAACTAGTTCTACTACTAATACTAATTCTAACTACTTACTACTACTATTTCTAATAGCTAAACTAATCTACTACTAAACTAACTACTAACTTCTAATAATCTAATTCAACTACTAAAAAACTACTATTCTATAAAACTAATTCTATAACTATCTAAACTTCTAATCTATCTACTACTAAAACTAAACTACTAAAAATAAAACTAATTCTAATTCCTACTCTAACTAACTTATCTAGCTACTATCTAACTACTACTCACTATAATATTTCTAACTAAATAATCTACTCAAACCTATTTCAAAAATATAAATATAAACTATCTATACTAAACATACTATCTACTAACTACTAAACTAAAAATAACAAAAATCAAAAACAGAAACTATACTAAGCTAAATTTCTACTACTAACTAAAAACTTAAAAAACTACTACTAATACGTAAATACGATTCTTAACTACTACTAAAAAAAACTATACTACTAAAACAACTTCTACTATATCTAAACTAACTAAAACCTAACTAACTACTACAAAACTTCATAAATTAAATTCTAATTAAAACAAACTAAACTATCTAAAACTAACTAATCTACTACCTAATACTAAATCCTAAAAATCTACTACATATCTATACTACTAAAAAATTCTACTTTCACTCTATTCACCTAAACTACAAACTAAACTAATACTAAACGTAAACTACATCTCTACTAACTAACTACTACTAACTAACCTAACTAAAAACTAACTAAAATAAAAAACTTCTAAACTAACTATTCTAAACAATTCTAACTAAATAAAAAAACTAACAAAAATCTTTCTACTAAACTACTAAAAATAACTAATCTAAACTAAACTACTTAAGATGCCAACTAAACTATCTAAAAAAACTAACTAATAAACTATTCTAAATTCCTAAATCTATATACCCTAACTACTAAATAACTACTACTAAAAAAAAACTAAAAACTACTAAATTCTCTTATATAAAAATCCTACTATTCTATCGCGCGGAAAATCTAAACTACTATCTAAACTACTACTAACTCTTAACTATTCTAACTACTACAAATCTTAAACTATATTATCTATCTACTATACTAATATACTACTATTCTAATCACTAAAACTACTCTACTAACTAAAAACTAAACGACTACTAACTATCTACTCACTAAACTACTCTACTTAAATAAAATTCTACTATCTAATCGGAACTTAAATAAAACTAAAATCTAACTAAACTATCTAAAATGAATCAAGCTAACATACTAACTAACTAACTATCTATCTACTAACTAACTTACCTAAACTAGTCAACTAAATTCTATTCTAAACTAAACTAAACTAAATTCTAAAAAAATAACTACCTAATATAAACTAACTATAATTCTGAAAAAAACGTATCTCTAAACTATTCTACCTACTGAAACCTAAAATATCTAAACAATACTAATCTAACTAACTAAAAAAACTACTAAAATTCTAACTAAATAACGTTCTAACTATCTATCTACTAAAACCTATAAAAACTACTACTAAAAAAAAAACTAAATATCTAATCGAAAATTCTACTAACTACAAAAAAACTAAACTAATAACTAGTCTAAACGTACTACTATATAACTAACTGACTATTCTAAACCTAAAAAACTAACTAAAAAACTACTACTAAAACTACTAATCTACTCTACCAAACTTCTAAAACGACAAACTATAAAACTAACTAAGTCTAACTATACTAAACCATAAAATTCTACTAAAAACTACTAATCAAATACTATAAAATCTACTACTAATATACTACCACCTTATAGGGAAAAAAGGACGATGTCATGGTTCGCATAATTCTGCGCAGAATCCAGGTCATTACTTAGTGCTATTTCGCTCTGTTGTGTTCGGGATCTGGTGTCTTTCTGGTTCCACAGTTCCGCTTTTTTTATTTACATACATGGTGAACTCCCAGCTTAGTGGCATGCACATTTCCCTTTTCTCTGCAATAGTTCATGCAGGTTAGCTTTCGTGAAGTTCCTGGTTCGTGAGTTAGGGTTTGGTCAGCAGCCCTGAGTAGGCAGCAGCTTTAAATAGGAGGAGGTCATGACTCAGTTAGGAAGGAGGGGAGATTTCAGTCTTTGCTGAAGTTTCGCTGGTCGACGTTTCCAGCGGACTGTGGGCGCCGTGGGCGTGGTGTTGTCTCGAATTGGAGAGCAGGGGGAGCATACCTAGGAGTAGTTCAGGCTCCTGGTGATCCCGGTCCATCGTTCTCGTTGTTACTCGTGAACGTCCTGTACAAACGACTTCCTCGAGGTGCAGGAGTGTGCCTTACGTCCTGAGGTGTTGTGCATCTTCTTGGAGAGCATAGGGTAGCAGTCATCTTTGAAGTGGTTCTGTGGCTTTCTGGTACCAGTCCTATGTTCTTCGTTGTGCTAGTCCGTTTTGTCGTCTTTTCCTGGTGCAGGAGTGCACCTTGTACTTTCTAATGACAGGTGAGGGATGTTCTGTAGATATGATTGAGTTTCTTTGATGGTTCTTGTGCCGTTGTGGTTGTTGTCCGTTTGAGTGTCTTGTTCCAATGCAGTGCTTGGATAGTTGGTTAAATGTAGAATGGTTTCGAGGGAGGTTTCCTCTGTCTTTAGGTTTATTGTCTATTGTGTAGGCTAAGGTTTCTCCTTTAGTGAACGATAGGATACTTTCTTTAATATGTGTTTTTAAATGTATGTTGTTTTTTTTTAGTTTTTTTGTTTTTCCTGGGCTACTCTTTTATTTCTTTTTGTTATTGAAAAAACAAAGCAAACATAATTTAAAAACCAACCCACATAAACTGAAGCCCCTCCTTGACTCCTCAAAGTCATGTACGAACGTCATGGTTGATTTCACTGGGTCAAGACCCAGGAAGGTACCTCCACCCTCCCCCAACCCGGCTCCTTCCACTCCACCCCCCCACCCGCCCCAACCTCCATCCTTATTCCCCCACTCCCCTCCCCTCCCACACGCGCAAAGCCCTATAGGGGTGGAGTGCATGCTCTTATTTTTATTTATTATTTTTTAAAAAAAATCTTTTTGGATTGGCACACATATACAGTTCAAAACAAACAAATTTAATTTTTCGTACAAACTAAATACATCATGTCCATTATTACAGGCGGTACAAGACTACTAGCTACACAAGAAAAAAAAGAATCATCATCATTTTCGTAGTCACGTCAAGATTAGAGATACATACATATTTTCTATATTTTTGAAATGGTTTTCAAGTTCTACTAAGTTGATGTACTGGAAACCATTATTTCTGAAAATTAGTAAACATGCTGCATTTGTTTTTCTCTATCTATGCTCCACTTTTCCATTTCATATTATATTTATTTCATTCAGAAAATTACCAACATTAGGTTTTTGTTTTTACTAATCTCGAATTTATAAACAGAGAACTTTGCTAACAGTATTTATTAAGTCAAACACTTCGTCCAGTTTGCTGTAATTGCAATCAGTGGCCAAAAAGCACGATTTCCACATTAACTCCAGTCCGTCGCAAGGAGAACAGTTGTGTTTTAATAGTCCCACTTCAAGTTCTTTCCAGAAATTCTGTACATTCAGACACGCCCATAAAAAATGTTTATTGTGTCCTTTTCTTGCCACGAAAAATTGCATTGTCATTATCTTAACTTTCATTTTCTATAATATTTTTGTTCGTGACTAATATGCAATAACAAAACTTGATTTAAACAATTACAATTTAATTTCTTTTAATTCATTTGTCAGTTTTTAATACTCTTGCCAGCTAATTGGAACTCAAGCTGTCTTTCCCAATTATGAAAGCATTTAATGTCGAGAAATTCTTATTTACCAATCATTTCATCATAATAAATACGGGGTCCGTTACCAACATTTTGATAAAATCTCTAAGCATTGGTCCTTTCCTTACTAAAAGTTGTCACCAGATTTATATTTTTCATTCTCGCATATTGTGGATCGATCGCACACAGCTAATAAAATGCAAAACGTTAATGTTAGTACATAATTTCTCTTTGATTAAATTCTCATGAGTTATAAAAGTCCACCATTACTTGCAGCAAGTGTTTAACCCAAAATAATTTGTTTTGTGCCCACTTTTCATGATATAACATTGTCTCCTACGAGAATTTTTCATTAGTGAAAAATGGGTTCTGCAATTAACTGTTGCTGATCCTTTGCTCCAATTGTCTGCAAAATTTTTATATGAGTGAAACACATCTTTCCAAAATACATTGGTTTTAAATATTGAAAACAGTTTGGGGGGCCTATCCTATCTAAATTATCTATATCAGCCGGCACAGTGAATGCAATATTAATCTCCATTTTTTGTTTCTGTGTATAAACTTGTTTTAATCCATGCACAGTTCAGTGATTGTATTTACAACTCTTGATATTTGGTATACCTATACCGCGCCTTTGTTATGCTTTGTACCGAATACCCTTTTTCTATCTTATCTTTTTCCTTGTCCCATACAAATTCATCACACAGTTTTTGCAATTGGGCAACTTGAGCAACCGGGGATTGGCAATAAATTTACATAATTATACCAACTTTGATAAGTACTAGTGATTAAGCACATGCTACTCGACCAAAGGTGTTATTATCTTTTGACCATATCTTAAATAGTAATGAGGCGCTGTGCATCTCCTGTTCTAACCACTAGGCAATCCCCCCCCCCGTGCAGCTGGACGAGCAAATCTCCTCTCTTAAAACGACTTTACATAGATGTAAAGCTGATGCCTAAGTGAAAGATTGCTACATCCTGGAGCAAACAGCTAACAAGCATTTGGCTGGTTGATATATTATTTGCAGAATAAATTTTTGCCTAATGTCATTAAAGGCGGGACAACTTAAGACAAAATGTACTTCATCTTCTGTTGCTTTATTACACAAAAAGCATGTTGTATTGGATTCATTATGCATTCTTATGAACATTTCAATCTGGAAAGAAGAACATACAAAACAAGAAACACTGTGACCATAATTATTTTCCATACAGACAGTACAGAACCACTGACCCTCTGACTTCTACAGTCTTTCCGCACAAACAGGTCCCGGACTTCCAATCTGTTTTCTGATAGAACACAGACAGAATCTCCTAACCACACATTCTGTTTCGATAGAACAACAGAGGACAGATCATCCAACCATCACATCTGTTTCTGAAGAAAAAACAGGGACAGATCAGCCTTCCTCACAGTCTGTTTCTGATAGAACACAACAGACAGATAATCATCCTACCTCACAGTCTGCTTCTGAGAAAAAACATGACAGATCATCCTACCCTCAAAGTCTTGTTTCTGATAGAACAACAGACTAGATTAGATCATCTACTACAGTCTGGTTCTGATATGAACAACAGACAGATCATCCTACCTCACAGTCTGTTTCTGATAGAACAACTGACAGATCATCCTACCTCACAGTCTGTTTCTGATAGAACAACAGACAGATAGATCATCCTACCTCACAGTCTGTTTCTGATAGAACAACAGACAGACAGATCATCCTACCTCACAGTCTGTTTCTGATAGAACAACAGACAGACAGATCATCCTACCTCACAGTCTGTTTCTGATAGAACAACAGACAGACAGATCATCCTACCTCACAGTCTGTTTCTGATAGAACAACAGACAGATCATCCTACCTCACAGTCTGTTTCTGATAGAACAAACAGACAGATAGAGCAGCCAACCTCACAGTCTGTTTTCTGACATAACAACAAGACAGACAGATCAACCTACCTCACAGTCTGTTTCGTGATAGAACAAGCAGACTGACAGAATCATCTACCTCACAGTCTGTTCTGATTAGATAACACAGACAGATCATCCTACCTCACTGTCTTTTCTGATAGAACACCGACAGTAGAATCATCCTACCACACAGTCCTAGTTTCTGACAAGAACAACTACAGACAGATCCACCAACCTTCGACATCTGTTTCTCTGACAGTACAACAGACAACCACTCATCTCACCTCCACATCTGTTCCAGCGAATTCGTTTCCCTCAGCCAGCCCCGCTCCTCCAGCCGCCTGCCCGGTCCATCATCACTCCATGTGCTCAGCCATCTTCTTCAGGACCTCTTTCTCTGCGCCAGCTTTCGTCTCCTCGTAAGACTTCTTCAGCTCTTCCATTCGTGCCTCTAGCTGTACGTATAGTGTGTGTATTAACACAGGCTGTTGTTGTCATGGCTATTATATTGTTTGTGTGCTTGTTTGTAATTGTGTATGTATGTGTGCGTCCGCGCGTGCGTGTGTTTGCGTACTTGCGTGTGTATGTTTGCACGCGAGTGCGTGCACGTGTGTGTGCAGGTGTATATGTATTACTTTATGCGTGTTCACAGAAGACCTCAAACAGAGGAGTATCAGTCCCAACTCCTCGCATTTTTCAATATGTTCAGAAACAAAAAACAACGTGGAAGTATCCATTTTGTTTTGGAAAAGCCCCTGTTGCTTGAATTTTAATTCAATCCTAACGTTTTAAACAACGATAATGTGAAACCCTGAAAGGTCTGCATCCAGCGCATATCAACAGCGCTGATCTCCGCACTTCAGCTATTGGTCACATGGTCTTTACCACAATATCCAATCCTGAACTGTCTGCATCCAGCGCCATATCAAACACGCTGTCACCTACTTCAGCTATGGTCACCATGGTTTCCATGTTAAAGAGAGCACCTTTTCGCTCCTCATGGAAATGACCCCAATCCACGCCAAGGGAAACTTTCTACTCTTTAAACTCCCGGCAGAAGAGAAGACTCAAAGCACAAAAGAGGAGATTTGTTACATGAAAAAGGCCATGAAGACTGAAATACGACAGATCCTTATGGTGATTATAGACACAACAGACAAGACTTGCAGCACATAACCCCCCACCTCCCCCCAAAGAAAAACCAAAACAAACAAAAATCCCACATACAAACCCAGAGACTATGAAGGGAAAAGTACAGATTCTGCACTAACAGAGAAAAAGACTAACACAGGACTCAAAGCACAAAAGGAACATATGAAAAAACAAGAGGCGATACACGATCACATCGAATTCGCGAAGAAATGAGGAAGCTGCAATACCATAAAAGCATCCGAACAGCATAAAGTGGAGACTGACGGGCCAAATGTGGAGACTAACAGCATAAAGTAGAGACTAACAGCATAAAGTAGAGACTAACAGCATAAAGTTGAGACTAACAGCATAAAGTAGAGACTAACAGCATAAAGTAGAGACTAACAGCATAAAGTTGAGACTAACAGCATAAAGTAGAGACAAACAGCATAAAGTTGAGACTACCACATAAAGTAGAGACTAACACATCTAAAGTTGAGACTAAGCGCCCAAAGTGGAGACTAACCAGCATAAAGAAACGGCGACAACGCAAAGTGGAGACTACCGCATTAAGTTAAAACTACCACATACAATGGAGACGACAGCATAAAGTAGAGACCTACAGCATAAAGTAAGACTACAGCATTAATGGAGACAAAACCACCCGCATACAATGGAGACTAACAGCATAAAGGTAGAGACATAACAGCTAAAGTAGAGACTAACAGCATTAAGTTGAGACTAACAGCATAAAGGAGACACCAGCATAAAGTTAGACAACAGCATAAATAGAGACTAACAGCATTAAGTTGAGCCGACCAGCATACCAAATGGAGACTTACAGCAGAAAAGAGAGACCATACACATAAAGTAGAGACTTAACCCATAAGTGAGACTTCCAGCATACAATGGAGACTAACATCATAAAGTTGATACAAACAAGCAGAAAGTAAGACTACAGCTAAAGTTGAGACTTTCTCCAGCATACCAATTGAGACTAAAGCAAAAGTAAGACTAATGGACCAAAAAATGAGACAAACACACATACGTTGAGACTAACACTTAAGCGAGACTAAACATCATAAATTGGAGACTAACCAGCCTAAACGTTAGACACCATCATACAGTGAGACTACAAGCATACAGTTGAGACTACCAGCATACAGTTAAGACTAACAGCATACAGTTTGAGATTAAACACTTAAATTAGACCTAACAGCTTAAAGTTGAGACTAGCAGCCTACAGTTTGAGATTAACAGCTTAAAGCGTTGAGACTACCATCCCCCATATAACCATTGGAGACTACCAGACATAACGTGAAGGATAACGGCATAAAGTGGAAACTAACGACACAGAAGAGGAGACTACGATAATCGAGTAAACACTACCAGCATAGAGTAGAGACTACCAGCATAGAGACTACCAGCATAGAGGTAATACTACGAGATAATCGAGTAAACTCTACCACATAGAGTAGAACTACCAGCATAGAGTAAACACTACAGCATAGAGTAACCACTACCACATAGCGTAGTAAGACTACCAAGCATAGCAGTAGAAACCAACCAGCATAGAGACTACGAGCATAGAGTTGACTACCAGCATAGGTAAATACTACATCACAGAGTAGAGACTACAGCATTGAGTATTACAACCACATAGAGACTACCAGCATATAGTAGAAACTACCAGCATAGAGACTACCAGCATAGAGTAGAGACTACCAGCATAGAGACTACCAGCATAGACTAGAGACTACCAGCATAGAGTAGAGACTACCAGCATAGAGTAGAGACTACCAGCATAGAGTAGAGACTACCAGCATAGAGTAGAGACTACCAGCATAGAGTAAAGACTACCAGCATATAGTAGAGACTACCAGCATAGAGACTACCAGCATGGAGACTTCCAGCATCGAGTAGAGATTACCAGCATAGAGGCTACTAGCATAGAGACTACCAGCATAGAATAGAGACTACCAGCACAGAGTAGAGACTACCAGCACAGAGTAGAGACTACCAGCATAGAGTAGAGAATACCAGCATAGAGTAGAGAATACCAGCCTAGAGTAGAGACTAAGAGCATTGATTAAAGACTACCAGCATGGAGTAGAGACACCAGCATAGAGACTATAACCAGCAAGAACTACCAGCAATCGAGTAGAGACAATCCAAGCATAAGAGAGATTACCACATAGAGACTACAACATAGAGTAGAGACTATTAGCATAGAGTAGAAACTACCAGCATAGTGTATGAGACACACATAGAACTACCAGCATAGAGTAGAGACTCCCAGCATAGAGTAGAACTACCATAGCATAGAGTAGAGACTACCACATAAGTAGAATTACCACATAGTAGACACCCCACAAGAGTAAAAGAGTCAATACAAGAAATAAAATACCAGGCATAGTGTAGAGACACCACATAGACCTACCAAGCAAGAGTAGAGCCTACCAGCATAGAGTAAGACTAAATCATAAACTACCACAATAGAGTAGAAACTACAAGCATAGAGTAGAGACTGACCACATAGAGTAGAGACTAACCAGCATAGATAGAAGACTACCAGCATACAGACTACCAGCAATAGAGTAGAAAACTCACCAAGCATAGAGTAAAGACTACTAACCATAGAGTAAAGACTAACCAGCACAGAGATAGACTACCAGCTTAGAGTAGAGACACCAGCATAGAGTAAACTACCAGCAGCGAGTAGAGACTACGGGTATAGAGTGAGACCTACCAGCGTAGAGATTACTAGTATAGAGGAAGACAACCAGCTAGAGTAGAGACGACCACTAGAGAAGAGACTACCATCCATAGAATCAGAGACACCAATCATAGAGTAAGACTACCAGCATAGAGCCGACCAGTAATGGATAGACTACCAGCATAAAGACTTCCAGCATAGAGACTACCAGCATAGAGTACAAACTACCAGCATAGATAGTACCAGCATAGAGTAGAGACTACCAGCATAGAGACTACCAGCATAGAGTAGAGACTACCAGCATAGAGACTACCAGCATAGAGACTACCAGCATAGAGTAGAAACTACTAGCATAGATTAGAGACTACCAGCATAGATAGAGACCTACCAACTAGAGACGAACCAGCATAGAGGTAAAGACTACCCAGCAATGAGTAGAGACTACCAGCATAGAGACTACCAGCATAGAGTAGAGGACTACCAGCATAAGACTGAGACCAGCAAAAGAGTAAGACTAACCAGCATAGAAGGTTGAGACTACCAGCATAGACTAACCAGCAGAGAAAACTACCGCATAGAGACTATCAGCATTGTATTGTGACTACAGCATAGAGTAAAGACGATCAGCATAGAAGTTGAGACTAAAAGCATAGAGACTACCAGCATAGTAGAAACTACCAGCATAAGTAGACTATCACAAGAGTTGAGACTACAGCAAACAGTAGAACTACCACATAGAGAACTACCAGCAAAATAGACTACTACATAGAGACCCTAACCAGCATAGAATAGAGACCTACCAGCACAGGAGTAGAGACAACCACATAAGAGTAGAGCCACCAGCATAGAGTAGAGATTACCAGCATAGAGACTACCAGCATAGAGTAGAGACTACCAGCATAGAGTAGAGATTACCAGCATAGAGACTACCAGCATAGAGTAGAGACTACCAGCATAGAGTAGAAATTACCAGCATAGAGTAAAGACTACCAGCATAATAATAATAAAAAGGAACTTATATAGCGCTATATCTTGCAAAGACAAATCAAAGCGCATGCTTCGAACCTAATCTTACACAGGTCCTATACAAACCCAGACAAATAACAATAGTAACAAACTGATATTAACAAACATGGAACGCTGAGAACCAAATCTATGAAATAAAATTTGCAATAGTCAAATGCTTTGCAAAAGCAACACACACAACACTCACACAGAGGCATATACTTTAGCAGGTATAGACATGGGTAGTGAAGGTGGGGAAGATCAGATATAGACAGGAGGTGGGAAATCTAGGTTTTATATAAATATGCATAGAGTAGAGACTACCAGCATAGAGTAGAGACTACCAGCGTAGAGTAGAGACTACCAGCGTAGAGTAGAGACTACCAACGTAGACTACCAGCATAGAGTAGAGACTACCAGCATTAATGAAACAAAGAGGACAGACACTAGAAGCCTACCCAGACAACCCCCAGCCGGCCATCTGAAATCCTCAGACCCTGTAAGGGCTTGTGGTGTTGGGAGGGAGACCACGAGGGTTTGGGCTGATGACCTATCAGACACTAACAATGCATGTACAGAGCACAGACAGACAGAGACGGAGACTGACAGAAGAGACAGACAGAAACAAAATGAGAGAGTAGAGAGAAGAGAGAGAGAGAGAGAAGAGAAGAAGAGAGAGGGAGAGGGGAGGAGGGGAGGGAGAGAAGAGAGAGAGAGAGAGAGAGAGAGAGGGAGGGAGGTGGAGGGGGAAGATGAGAGGAGACAATGACAATGTCAAATTCTTTTATTTCGAGGCATAATGATTATTGCACACATGTGCTGTTTACATCCAGCCCCGCCCCGTTAGGAGACATCTTAATAATAATACTACAATACTTATACAGGTCCTCACAATAAAAACAAAGAGAGAGAGAGAGGGGGGAGGAGGGAGAGAGAGAGAGAGAGAGAGAGAGAGAGAGAGAGAGAGGTGGAGGGAGGAAGAAGTGAGAGAGAGGGAGGTAGGGGGAGAGAGAGAGAAGAGAAGAGAGAGAGAGAGAGAGAGGGAGGGAGGGAAGAGAGAGAGAGGAGAGGGAGAGAGAGAAGAGGAGTGGAGGGAGAGAGAGAGAGAGAGGAGAGAGAGAGAGAGAGAGAGAGCGAGAGAGAGAGAGAGAGAAAGGGAAGGAGAGAGAAGAGAGAGAGAAGCGAAGAGAGAGCGAAGAGAGAGAAGGAGAGAGTGGGAGGGTGAGAGAGTGAGAGAAGAGGAGAGACATGGAGGGAGAAGAGAGAGAGAGGGAGGGAGAGAGAGAGAGGAGAGAGAGAGGGAGAGAAGAGAGAGAGACGAGAGAGAGGGAGGGAGAAGAGAGAGAGAGGAGGGAGGGAGGGAAGAGAGAGGAGAAGAGAGAGAGAGCGAGAAAGAAGGGAGGGAGAGAGAGAGAGAGAGGAGGTAGAAGAGGGGAGGGAGGAGTGAGAGAGCGCGCGTTTGGGCCCAACCTCAGCCCGGCTGGGCCTGGCTTCAGCCGCATGTCCGGCTGTCTCCTTCAGCGCCGCCATGGCCCTGGTTTCAGCGCTGTCTCTGTGGGCTCCCACGATGCCGGTAGATGCGGCCGTACGACTCCCATGTGCCCCACCCACATGCACCAGCGACTTGGCGGCGGTGGACACGCGGCCGATTACCTCAGGCACAAAGTCCGCCTGTCACAGTACTTCTTGCCGATCTTCTTCACAACCTTGTCGCTGGAGGTTGTCTTTGTCAAAGTTCAGCCGCTGGTTCAGGAAGTTGGGGTCTCCTGCACGCATACCCACTCACACAACACACACACAAAAGAAACTCCCACACACACACAACACACACTCCATCATTTAGGTACAGTTCTCTGAAAGGCGTCACAGCACAGTCTACAACACTCTTGTCAATATAAAAACTGCTGCACAATCAGTTTCTCTTGACGTATGTAGCTTTACCTTTTTCTTACTTAAATGAACACTTCAATCTATTCGAAATTCTAGACAGAGATTCAATTCAATTAAAGACTTTATTATATCACAAACAGAAAAATCCACGTAGGCTACAAAACATACATAAAAACAAATCAACATTATAAATATTATCACGAACAGAAAAATAACAATGTGACAAGCAGTGCAAACATTATTACATACAATCACTAAGATCCAAAAATTAACCCAACCAGGTCATAAATAAATTCACCGGCGGAAAATCACATGCACTTATGCATGCTCTAGTAATGCGCGCACATCCTCATCCCCCCCCCACACCACTCAACACACACATTGGGGCACAATTCGCACACGCGTTTTCATAACAAACTTATTACCCCACCGAATAGTGAATGAATGATGAATGATCAAAATGAATGAATGATGAATCTTTGAGAGGCAATCAACGAAGATTTTTGTCCAAGCCGATTTCTTACTATTCGGTCTTGATAAACATGCATTATGTGAAATCAAGTCAGTAAAGACATAAAATCAATGAAAGAATAGAAAAACAATCGGGGAAAAACCCACATTACAAAATAACATACATATATAAAATCTAGACAATACACTTCTATTCAATTTTATCTTGAAAACAACAAACAACAACAACAACACACACACACACACACACACAACAACACACACACACACACACACTCACACACACACACCACACACACACACCACACAACACACACATCGACACACTGAACATGGGGATGGTAGTCAGCGTCCACTCAGCAGACCCCAGCCAGCGGGTCGTGGCCTCAGCCCCGTATCATCACCAAATGACTCTCGGTCTTGCTTTTTTCCCCCCAAAAAACTGACCCCATTCTTTTCATGCACCGTGTTCTGAGTGGGGTTTAGGCGGTCAACTCGATGATCCCAGAGTCCGCGGGTTCGAGCCCCCTCGGACTCGGGTTGTTCCGTTGGGAAAGACACTTTACTCTATTATTCCTCACTCCACCCGGTGTTAACAAGTGGGTACCAGCTCTGCAGGGGATGTACTGGCGACAGAACTAGCGTCCTGTCACAGGTGGTGAAAAACCACAGTTCGCTTAACGCTACAGAAAACGGGGGATAACTCCGGCCTCTATGGGCCTTCTGCTGAACGGGGAAAAAAAAAAAAACATACTTTTCTTTTCCATTCTGAAGTCGATGGTAGCCGGGGGCCTGACTTCTCACGCTTACCGTCAGCACAACATAATATTATTTTTCCCTCCTAGGCCAGACAAAAAATACTTGCCGTCCGAGCAATTCGACGACATAGAAGACTGAGGCATTCCCTGCGCCCTACACACACCCATCACACTCAACACCCATTCCCTGCTTCCCAAACTGAGGGTCCAAGCACTGACCCACTGTTTCTTTGCCCAGCCCAGTAGGTTCTGACTGTCGCAGGACATGACAGGCGTTCATGCACCCGCCTCACCAACCAGGAGGGGGGCGGCATAGACTTATCGCCGGACATGTCCTCTTGATCGGGCGACCTCCAGGCCGTCAGACACAGAAACAACACTGCAGTGCATGTGTGCGCGCGCGCGCGTGTGCGTGTGTTTCGATCTTGTGTGCGTGCGCGGGTGTCCCCTGTAGGGCGAGGGATCGATTTTGACTGATATGGTATCTCTCTCTCGTACTTTTTTCAAGATTTTTGATACTAAGTCAGCCAATTTGATTGTATTTATCAGACATACGTGACACAAACAGACTAGAACATATCAAGAAAATCCATTTGATGGCATGTGAAAGATTTTAAGGAGTACCCATAAGAACACCTAAAAAGACTGTATACGGTAATTTAGGTAGATATCCACATTATGTCAACTCCTGTACTAATACCATTAGGTACTGGTTAAAACTGTTGCAAATGGATCACAATAGAATACCATATAATGCTTACTGAATGCAGTTAGCGTTAGATGAAATGTAAATATGCTGGATCAAAAATAAGAAAGATTGGTGTGGAACAGGTTTTAAACATGTTTGCTGCAACAAAGTAGTGGACATGTAAAGAGCAGTCGTAGGTAGTTGACACAAAGATTATTGGCTGTTCATTCAGAAGGGAACGGGAACTATAAAAAGCAAAAAAGAGATGTCCATTACAGATCATTTTAAAAGTATTTTGTAAAAGAGCATTATCTAGACTCCTCTGATGTCTACTGCTTTGAGTAGCATTTACACAACAAGGAATTCTAACTCTAAAACTATAACTAACCAAACACATACTAAAATCTCTACAATACTACTACTACTAGAAAACTAAACTATACTACTAACTCTTCCTAAACTAAAAACTAAACTATAACTAACTAAAATCTATTCTAAACTACTTACTACTAAAACCTATATAAACTATAACTATCTAAACTAAAAACTAAACCTAAAAACTAAACTCTAAATTCTTTTCTAACCTACTAAGCAACTACTACAATACTAAATCTCTATCGATCTAAAAACTACCTAAACAACTAAATTCTAAAAAAAAAATACCTACTATTCTATCTAAATTCTAAAACTACTAATTCTACTATAAACTAACTTCTAAACTACTAAACTACTAATTTCTAAAACTAAAACCTTACGAACTACTCTAACTTCTACCTAAAAAAACTAAAACTAACTAAAACTATCTATTCTATTCTCTACTAAAACTATAAAAATTCTAAACTATACTACTACTAACAACTATAACTAACTACTAAACTCTTTTCAAACTAACTAATTCTAAACTATATCAACTACTACTAACTTTATATTTCTACCTAACTCTACTACTAACTACCTATTCGACTAAACACTACTATCTATTCTAAACTAATCACTATAAACCTAAATCTACTATCTACTAACTAATACTATCTAACTAATATCTAAAAAAACTACTACTAACTTCTAAAAAATAACTATGACTAATTCTAAACATACAACGAATCTACTAATCTATTCTAATCTATCTAATCTATATCTATTCTAAAAACTAACTAATCTAACTACTATAGACTAACTCTACCTATCTATTCTACAAAATTCTACTAACGTTCTCTAGTCTACTACTACTAACACTACTACTTTTACTAACTATTATCTAAACTACTATTCTACTAATCTACTACTAACTAAACTAACTAACCTAATACTAACTACTAACAAAAACACTAAACCTAAACTCTAACTAAACAAATACTACTACTTCTAAACCTACTATTCTACAAATCTAAATAACTATAAACTAAACTACTACGAATAATCTAAACTAAAACTAAAACGAAACAACTAACTATACTACTCTAAATTCTCTAACTAACTACTACTAAATCTAAACAAACAAAATCTAAACAAAAACTAAACTACACTAATCTACTAAATCTAAACACTAATACTAAAAATAAACTAATATTCACTAAAAAACTACTAACTATACTAACTCTTCTAAACTAACTACTACCTACTATTTCTACTAAAACTAACTAAAAACTATACAACTATTTCTACTAACAAACCTACTAACTACATACAATCCATCTACTATCAAAAATTCTTACAACTACTCAAACTAAAAACTATCTATTCTAAACTAACCTAACTAAAATTCTACTACTTAAAACTACTAATCTACTATAATACTAACCTATTCTAAAAATACTAACTACTACTACTAAAATAATAAACTAAAAATAAATCTAACTAACAAAAAAAAGCAAATTCTATCTATATACTAATACTATACTATCTACTATACTATCTAAACTACTACTAAATACTATCTAACTAAACTCTACTTAAAAATCTAACTAACTACTACCAACTACTACTACTAATCTAACTAAAAAACTAGTTCTACTACTAATACTAATTCTAACTACTTACTACTACTATTTCTAATAGCTAAACTAATCTACTACTAAACTAACTACTAACTTCTAATAATCTAATTCAACTACTAAAAAACTACTATTCTATAAAACTAATTCTATAACTATCTAAACTTCTAATCTATCTACTACTAAAACTAAACTACTAAAAATAAAACTAATTCTAATTCCTACTCTAACTAACTTATCTAGCTACTATCTAACTACTACTCACTATAATATTTCTAACTAAATAATCTACTCAAACCTATTTCAAAAATATAAATATAAACTATCTATACTAAACATACTATCTACTAACTACTAAACTAAAAATAACAAAAATCAAAAACAGAAACTATACTAAGCTAAATTTCTACTACTAACTAAAAACTTAAAAAACTACTACTAATACGTAAATACGATTCTTAACTACTACTAAAAAAAACTATACTACTAAAACAACTTCTACTATATCTAAACTAACTAAAACCTAACTAACTACTACAAAACTTCATAAATTAAATTCTAATTAAAACAAACTAAACTATCTAAAACTAACTAATCTACTACCTAATACTAAATCCTAAAAATCTACTACATATCTATACTACTAAAAAATTCTACTTTCACTCTATTCACCTAAACTACAAACTAAACTAATACTAAACGTAAACTACATCTCTACTAACTAACTACTACTAACTAACCTAACTAAAAACTAACTAAAATAAAAAACTTCTAAACTAACTATTCTAAACAATTCTAACTAAATAAAAAAACTAACAAAAATCTTTCTACTAAACTACTAAAAATAACTAATCTAAACTAAACTACTTAAGATGCCAACTAAACTATCTAAAAAAACTAACTAATAAACTATTCTAAATTCCTAAATCTATATACCCTAACTACTAAATAACTACTACTAAAAAAAAACTAAAAACTACTAAATTCTCTTATATAAAAATCCTACTATTCTATCGCGCGGAAAATCTAAACTACTATCTAAACTACTACTAACTCTTAACTATTCTAACTACTACAAATCTTAAACTATATTATCTATCTACTATACTAATATACTACTATTCTAATCACTAAAACTACTCTACTAACTAAAAACTAAACGACTACTAACTATCTACTCACTAAACTACTCTACTTAAATAAAATTCTACTATCTAATCGGAACTTAAATAAAACTAAAATCTAACTAAACTATCTAAAATGAATCAAGCTAACATACTAACTAACTAACTATCTATCTACTAACTAACTTACCTAAACTAGTCAACTAAATTCTATTCTAAACTAAACTAAACTAAATTCTAAAAAAATAACTACCTAATATAAACTAACTATAATTCTGAAAAAAACGTATCTCTAAACTATTCTACCTACTGAAACCTAAAATATCTAAACAATACTAATCTAACTAACTAAAAAAACTACTAAAATTCTAACTAAATAACGTTCTAACTATCTATCTACTAAAACCTATAAAAACTACTACTAAAAAAAAAACTAAATATCTAATCGAAAATTCTACTAACTACAAAAAAACTAAACTAATAACTAGTCTAAACGTACTACTATATAACTAACTGACTATTCTAAACCTAAAAAACTAACTAAAAAACTACTACTAAAACTACTAATCTACTCTACCAAACTTCTAAAACGACAAACTATAAAACTAACTAAGTCTAACTATACTAAACCATAAAATTCTACTAAAAACTACTAATCAAATACTATAAAATCTACTACTAATATACTACCACCTTATAGGGAAAAAAGGACGATGTCATGGTTCGCATAATTCTGCGCAGAATCCAGGTCATTACTTAGTGCTATTTCGCTCTGTTGTGTTCGGGATCTGGTGTCTTTCTGGTTCCACAGTTCCGCTTTTTTTATTTACATACATGGTGAACTCCCAGCTTAGTGGCATGCACATTTCCCTTTTCTCTGCAATAGTTCATGCAGGTTAGCTTTCGTGAAGTTCCTGGTTCGTGAGTTAGGGTTTGGTCAGCAGCCCTGAGTAGGCAGCAGCTTTAAATAGGAGGAGGTCATGACTCAGTTAGGAAGGAGGGGAGATTTCAGTCTTTGCTGAAGTTTCGCTGGTCGACGTTTCCAGCGGACTGTGGGCGCCGTGGGCGTGGTGTTGTCTCGAATTGGAGAGCAGGGGGAGCATACCTAGGAGTAGTTCAGGCTCCTGGTGATCCCGGTCCATCGTTCTCGTTGTTACTCGTGAACGTCCTGTACAAACGACTTCCTCGAGGTGCAGGAGTGTGCCTTACGTCCTGAGGTGTTGTGCATCTTCTTGGAGAGCATAGGGTAGCAGTCATCTTTGAAGTGGTTCTGTGGCTTTCTGGTACCAGTCCTATGTTCTTCGTTGTGCTAGTCCGTTTTGTCGTCTTTTCCTGGTGCAGGAGTGCACCTTGTACTTTCTAATGACAGGTGAGGGATGTTCTGTAGATATGATTGAGTTTCTTTGATGGTTCTTGTGCCGTTGTGGTTGTTGTCGTTGAGTGTCTTGTGTCAATGCAGTGCTTGGATAGTTGGTTAAATGTAGAATGGTTTCGAGGGAGGTTTCCTCTGTCTTTAGGTTTATGGTCTATTGTGTAGGCTAAGGTTTCTCCTTTAGTGAACGATAGGATACTTTCTTTAATATGTGTTTTTAAATGTATGTTGTTTTTTTTTAGTTTTTTTGTTTTTCCTGGGCTACTCTTTTATTTCTTTTTGTTATTGAAAAAACAAAGCAAACATAATTTAAAAACCAACCCACATAAACTGAAGCCCCTCCTTGACTCCTCAAAGTCATGTACGAACGTCATGGTTGATTTCACTGGGTCAAGACCCAGGAAGGTACCTCCACCCTCCCCCAACCCGGCTCCTTCCACTCCACCCCCCCACCCGCCCCAACCTCCATCCTTATTCCCCCACTCCCCTCCCCTCCCACACGCGCAAAGCCCTATAGGGGTGGAGTGCATGCTCTTATTTTTATTTATTATTTTTTAAAAAAAATCTTTTTGGATTGGCACACATATACAGTTCAAAACAAACAAATTTAATTTTTCGTACAAACTAAATACATCATGTCCATTATTACAGGCGGTACAAGACTACTAGCTACACAAGAAAAAAAAGAATCATCATCATTTTCGTAGTCACGTCAAGATTAGAGATACATACATATTTTCTATATTTTTGAAATGGTTTTCAAGTTCTACTAAGTTGATGTACTGGAAACCATTATTTCTGAAAATTAGTAAACATGCTGCATTTGTTTTTCTCTATCTATGCTCCACTTTTCCATTTCATATTATATTTATTTCATTCAGAAAATTACCAACATTAGGTTTTTGTTTTTACTAATCTCGAATTTATAAACAGAGAACTTTGCTAACAGTATTTATTAAGTCAAACACTTCGTCCAGTTTGCTGTAATTGCAATCAGTGGCCAAAAAGCACGATTTCCACATTAACTCCAGTCCGTCGCAAGGAGAACAGTTGTGTTTTAATAGTCCCACTTCAAGTTCTTTCCAGAAATTCTGTACATTCAGACACGCCCATAAAAAATGTTTATTGTGTCCTTTTCTTGCCACGAAAAATTGCATTGTCATTATCTTAACTTTCATTTTCTATAATATTTTTGTTCGTGACTAATATGCAATAACAAAACTTGATTTAAACAATTACAATTTAATTTCTTTTAATTCATTTGTCAGTTTTTAATACTCTTGCCAGCTAATTGGAACTCAAGCTGTCTTTCCCAATTATGAAAGCATTTAATGTCGAGAAATTCTTATTTACCAATCATTTCATCATAATAAATACGGGGTCCGTTACCAACATTTTGATAAAATCTCTAAGCATTGGTCCTTTCCTTACTAAAAGTTGTCACCAGATT
>CM054155.1:839864-862364 GCA_028751875.1 Rapana venosa | reverse complement strand
CAGTTTATAGCACACCACACCCACCACAGTATAGCACACTACACCACACCCACACCACAGTAGCACAAATACACTACACCCCAGTATAGCACACTTCACCACACCACACCACACTATAGCACCTACACCACACCACAGTATAGCACACTACATCACACCACAGTATAGCACACTACACCACCCCATCACCCCAGATAGCACACTACATCACACCACAGTATAGCAATTTACACCACACCACACCCCAATTGCCACTACGCCCAACCCCCCCGAAGCAACTAACCACAGTATAGCACACCCACCCCAAACCACGTAAGCCCTCCCACCCACACCCCGTTTTGCCAAAATACACCAAGTATAGCACATACACCCCAAACCCCACACAGTTTGCACACTATCCACCACACCACAGTATACACACTCACCAACACACCACAGATAGCACACTACGCCCACCCAGTATACCAATCACCCCCCCAACCAGTTAGCACACTACACCACACCACACCCAGTATAGCCCACCCCCCCCCCCAAAAACCCCCACCCCCCCCAAAAAAAAACCCCCCCCCAAAAACCCCCACAAAAAAACCCCCAAACCCAAAACCCCCCAAAACCACATAAAACCCCCCCAAACCCCCCCACCACCCAAAAAAACCCCAACCCCCCACCCCCCCCCCCCCCCCCCCCCCCCCCCCCAAAAAAAAAAACACCCCCCCAAAAACCCCAAAAACCCCCTTAAAAAAAAAACCCCACATTTAAGCACCCCCCCCCAAAAAAAATTAAACCCCCAAAAAACCCCAAAACACCCCCCCCCCCCCCCCCCCAAAAAAAAAAAAAAACCCCCCACCCCCCCAAAAAAACCCCCAACCACCCCCCCCCCTTTAAAAACCCCCCCCCCCCCAAAAAAAAAAACCCCCCCCTTTTAAAAAAACCCCCCCCCAAAACAAACCACCCCTTTAAACCCACCCCCCCCCCCAAAAAAAATTAAAAAAACCCCCCAAAAAAACCCCCCCCCTTCACCCCAACCCAAAATTAAACCCCCCCCCAAAAAAAAACCCCCCCCCCACCCCCCCCCCCCCCCCCCCCCCCCCCACCCAAAAACCCCCCCAACCCCAAAACCCCCCCAAAAAAAAAACCCCCCCAAAAAAAACCCCCCCCAAAAAAAACCCCCCCCCCCCCCCCCCCCCCAAAAAAAAAAAAAAAACCAAAAACAAAAAAAAAATTAACCCACAAAAAAAATTTTTAAAAAAAAAAAAAACCCCAACCCCCCTTTTTCCCCAACAAAAAAAACCCCCCCCCAAAAAACAAAACAAAAAAAAAAACCCCCCCCCCCCCAAAAAAAAAAAAAAACCCCCAAAAAAATTAACCCCCCCCAAAAACCATTTCCAAAAAAACACCCCCCCCAAAACCAAAACCCCCCAAAACCCCCAAAAAAAAAAACCCCCCCCCCCCCAAAAAAAAAAAAAAAAAACCCCCAAAAACCCAAAAAAAAAAACCCACACCCCAAACCACCCCCCCCCAACCCCCCCCCCCCCAAAAAAAAAAACCCAAAAAAACAAAAACCCCCCAAAAGAACCCCCCCAAAAAAAAAAACCCCCCCAAAAAAAAACCCCAAAAAAAACCAACCCCCACCCCCCATTTAAAAACAAAAAAAAAACCCCCCCCCCCCCCCCCCAAAAAAACCCCCCAAACAAAAAAAAACCCCCCCAACCCCCTTCACCAAAAAAAAAAAAAAAAAAACCCCCCAAAAAAATTAAAAAAAAAAAAAAAAACCCCCCCCCAAAAATAACAAAAAAAGAAAAAACCCCAAAACCCCCCCCCCCAAAAAAAAAAACCCCCCCCCCCCCAAAAAATAAAAAAACAAAAGCACATAAACCAAAAAAAAAAAAAAAACCCCCCAAAAAACCCCATAAAAAACCCCCCCAAACCCACCCCCCCTTTTCCAAAAAAAAAACCCCCCCCAAAAAAAAAACCCCCCCCAAAAAAAAAAAAACCCCCCCCCTTAAAACCAAAAACCACCCCCCCCCCCCCAAAAAACCCCCCAAACCCCCAACCCCCCCCCAAAACCCCCCCCAAAAAAATTTTCCCCCCCCAAAACTTTTTAAAAAAAAAAAAACAAAAAAACCCCAAAAAAACAAACCCCCCACCCCCCAAAACCACCCCACAAAAAAAATTTTTTAAAAAAACCAAAAAAAACCCCAAAAAAATTAAACCAAAAAAAAACCCCCACCCCCCAAACCCCCCCAAAAACCCCCCCCAAAAAAACCCCCCCCCCCCCAAAAAAAAAAAAAAACCCCCCAAAAAAATTAAAAAAAAAAGGAAAACCCCCACCCCCCCCCAAAAAAACCCCCCCCCCAAAAAAAAAAAAAAAAACCCCCCCCCCAAAAAAAAAAAAAAAAAAACCCCCCCCCCCACCCCCCCCAAAAAATAAAAAAACCCCCAACAAAAAACCCCCCCAAAATTTCCCCCACACCCAAACACCCCCCCCCCCCCAAACCCAAAAAAAAAAAAAAAACCCCCCCCCTTTTTCCCCCAAACAACAAAACCAACCCCCAAAAAAAAAACCCAGTTTTTCAGAAAAAAAAAAATTTAAGACAAAAAAAAACCCCCAAAAAAAAACCCAAAAAAAAAAAAAATTTTAAAAAAAAAAGGAAAACAAAAAAAAAAACCCCCAAAAAAAAAAAAAAGAAAAAAAAAAAAAACCCCCAAAAAAAAAAAACCCACAAAAAAAAAAAACCCCAACCCCCCCCCCAACAAACAAAAAAAAAAATCCCCAAAAAAAAAATTTTTAAAAAAAAAACCCCCCAAAAAAAAAAAACCCCCCACCCCCCCCCCCCCCAAAAAAAAACCCCAAAAAAAAAAAAAAACCCAAACCCCCAAACCCCCCAAAAAAACAAAAATTAAAAAAAAAAACCCAACAACCCCCGGGAAAAAAGTAAAAATTTAAAAACCAAAAAAAAAACCCACACCCCCCAAAAAAAAAACAAAACAAAAAAAAAAACCCCCCTTTCCTTTAAAAAAAACCCCACCCCCAAACCCAAAAAAAAAAAAAAAAAAAAAACCCCCCAACAAAAAACCCAACAAAAACCCCCCAAAAAAACCCCCACACCCCCCCAAAAAAAAAAAATACGGGGAAAAGAAAAATTTACAAAAAAAAAAAAAAAAAAAAAAAAAAAACCCCTAAAAAAAAAAAAAAAAAAACACCCCCAAAAAAAAAAAAAATTTCCCCAAAAAAAAAAAAAAACCCCACAAAAAAAAACCCCCCCCCCCCAAAAAAAAAACACCCCCAAAAAAAAACCCCCCCCCCCCCCCCCCCCCCCCCCCCCCCCCCCCCAAAAAAAAATTTTTAAAAAACCCCCCAAAAAAAAAAGGGCCCCCAAAAAAACCCAAAAAAAACCACACACAAAAAAAAAAAAAAAAACAAAAAAAAAAAAAACCACCCCACAAAACCAAAAATTAAAAAAAAAAACAAAAAAAAAAAAAAAAAAAAAAAACAAACCCCCCAAAAAAAATTTAAAAAAAAACCAAAAAAAAAAAAAAAAAAACCCCTTTAAAAAATTTTAAAACCCCCAAAAAGGCCCAAAAAAAACCCCCAAAAAAAAAAAACAAACCACGAAAAAATTTTTTTAAAAAAAATTAAAAAAAAAAAAACCCCAAAAAAAAAAAACCCTTTTAAAAAAAAAACCAAAAAAACCCCCCCAAAAAACCCCAAAAAAAAACCCCCCCAAAACCCAAAAAAACCCAAAAAAAAAGAACCCCAAAAAACCCAAAAAAAAAAACCCAAAACCAAAAAAAAAAAAAAAAAAAACCAAAAAAAAAAAAAACCCACCCCAAAAAAACAAAAAAGCACAAAAACCAAAAAAAAAAAAAAACCCCCCCCCTTTAAAATTTTCCCCCCCAAAAAAAAAAAAAAACCCCCCAAAAAAAAAAAGGGGGGGGAAAAAAAGGGGGGAAAACCCCTTTTTAAAAAAAATTTTTTTTTTTTCCCCCAAAAAAAAAAAAAAAAACCCCCCCCAAAAAAACCCGCCCGGACCCCCCAAAACCAAAAAAAAAACCCACCCCACCCCAAAAAAAACCCCCCCCCCCCCTTTTTTTGGGGGGGGTTTTTAAAAAAAAAAACCCCCCCCAAAACCTTCCCCCAAAAAAACCCCCCCCAAAAAAAATTTTTTTAAACCCCTTTTTTAAAAATTAACCAAAAAAAAAAAAAAAAAAATTTTTTTCCCGGCCCCTTTTTAAAATTTTTTTTTCCCCCCCAAAAAAAAAGGGGTAAAACCCCCAAAAAAAATTTTTTGGGCCCCCAAAAAAAAACCCCCCCCAAAAAAAACCCCCCCCCCCAAAAAAAAAATTTTTAAAAAAAAACCCCCAAAAAAATTAAAAAAAAAAAACCCCCCCAAAAAAAACCCCTTTTTTTTTTTTTCAAAAAAAAAAAACCCCCCAATTTTTTTTTAAAAAAAACCCCCCCCCAAAAAAAAAAAAAAAAAAAAAAAACCCCAAAAACCCCCCCCAAAAGGAAAAAAAAAAAAAATTTTTTTCCCCCCCCCTTTTGGGGGGCCCCCCCCCCCCAAAAAAAAAAAACCCCCCCAAATTTCCAAAAAAAACCCAAAAACCCCCAAAAAAACCCAAAACCCAACACCACAAAAAAACCCAAAAAAAAAACAAAAAAAAAAATTTTAAAAAAAACCCCCCCAAAAAAAACCCACCCCCCAAAAAAAACCCAAAAACCCCCCTTTTCCCCCCCCAAAAAACCACCCCAAAAAAAAAAATTTTCCCCCCCAAAAAAAAAAAAAAAAGGGGTTGGGGGGGGGGGGGGGGGGGGACAAAAAAAAATTTTTGCCCCCCCCCCCGGGAAAATCCCCCCCAAAAAAGGGGAAATTAAACCCCCCCCCCCCCAAAACCCCCCCCAAAAACCCCTTTCCCCCCCCCCCCAAAAAAACCCCCAAAAAACCCCCCCTTTTTTAAAACCCCAAAAACCCCCCAAAAAACCCCCCCCCCAATTTTAAAAAAATTTTTTCCCCCCCCCCCCTTTTTTTTTAAAAAAACCCCCCCAAAAAAGGGGAAAAAAAAACCCCAACTAAAACCCCCGGGGCCCCCCAAAAAAAATTTTTTTTTTTTCCCCCCCCCCCCCTTTTTTTTTTAAAAAAAAAAAAAGGGTTTTTAAAAAAACCCCCAAAAGGGGGTTTTTTAAAACCCCCCAAAATCCCCCCCAAAAAAAATTTTTTTTAAAAAAAAAAAACACCCCCCCCCCCCCCTTTTCCCCCCCCCCCCCAAAAAAAAACCCCCCCAAACCCCTTTGGAACCCAACCCCCCGGCCCCCCCCAAAAATTTTCCCACACTCAACCCACACCACCCCCCAAACCAAAGTATAGCACACTACCCAAAAAAAACACCCATTATGCACATTTACCCACACCACATTTAGCACTCCCAAAACCCCACACCACAGTTTTTCCCACACTACCCCCCCACCCACTTTTATGAAAACACGACCCCCAAAACCCCCAAAGTTTTGCACAACACACACCACACCCCCAGTTTTGCACACACCCACCCAACCACAGTTATAGCACACTACACCAAAAAACCACCAAAAACCCACCCCCTTATAGCCCCTACCCCCAACCCCCCAAGTATAGCACACTACACCACACCACACCAAAGTTTAGCACACTACACAAACCACCCCATTTATAGCACCCCAACCCCCACCCCAAACACCACACCAAAATTTATAGCACACTACCCCAACACCACACCCCCAGTATAGCACATTTTAACCCCACACCACAAAAATGTATGCAAAACTACACCACACCCAGTTGGGCCCCTACACCACACCAAAACCACATATTAAGCACACTACACCCCCACCCACAGTATACCCACACTACCCCACCCCACCCCAGTTTAGACCCCACACCACCCCCAAAGTATGCAACTACACCACACCCACCCATTTTAGAACCCCTCACCCACCACTTTATAGTTACACCCACACCCTTCACCAAACGTTTAGCACACTACCCCAAACACCCAAACCCCCCCCCCCCCCCCCCACCCACCCCCCGTTTGGGCACACTACCCCACACCACACCAAAGTATAGAACCCCTACCCCCCACCACATTTAAGCACACTACACCACCCACCCACATTTTTGCACATAACCACACCACAGTTAGCACACTACACCCACCAAAAAGTATAGCACACTACCCACACCCGTATAGCACATTTCAAAACAACCCCACACCCCCCATATAGCACACTAACCACACCCCAGTATAGCACCAAAACCCCCCCTTAACCAAACCCCCACTTTTTTAGCCACTACACACCACCCAAAAAGTATACCCACCAACCCCACCACCCCCAAGTATAACACTACACCCCCAAAACCCCCATATAGCACACTACCCCCCAATCCCACCAAATTTTTAGCCATTACACCCCAAAAACCACCACCAAAAGTAAGAAACACTACACCCCCCACAACAGTTTAGCAACAACACACCAAACCACAGTTTTGCACCTCACCAACCACAAACCCAAAATTGCACACTAACAAACCCCCCACAGTATAGCACACTCACACCCCCCAAAATATTTTGCACAAAACACCACACCCAACACCACAGAAAGGCACACAAACCCCAAAAACCCCAACCCCAAAAAGTATAGCAACTACACCCCCCACCCACAGTATGCACACTACACAACACCACACCACACCAAATATAGCAACTACACCACCCCTGTAAAAGCACCTACCCCCCCCAACCACATATGAAACACACACCAACCACAGTATGGGCACACTCCACCAAAAACAACACCACCCCAAAAGTATACACATTTAAACACCCCCCACAAACACCACCCCAAAGTTTGCAACACACCCCAAAAACCAAACCCCAAAAGTATAGCCCCACACCCACCCACCCAGTATGGGCACACTACCCACCCCAAAAGTATAGCCCACTACACCATCACCCACCCACCCACAAATTATAGAAAATACTCCACACCACACCACATTTTATAGCAAAATACCCACCCACTTTTATAGACACTACACCAAACCACACCACGTTTGCCATTTCCCCACACCACTGTATAGCACACACTAACCACACCCAGTTAGCCACTACCCACACCACAGTAAAAGCACATTTCACCAAAAAGTATAGCCCCCAACAATAAAAACCCCACCACGTATAGCACACTACACCACACCCCCCCAAAGTATAGCACACTACCCAACTCCACACCAAAGTATACCCACCTACCCACACCCACGTTTTGCCCTAAAACACCACACCACGTTTAGCCCCCTCACCACACCACACCCGGGTAAGCCACTACACCACAACCCCACCTCACTCCCCCCCGTTTTAGCACACCCCACACCCACCACACCACGTAAGCAAATTTACACCACCCACACCACAGTATAGCACACTTCCCCACCCGGGTTTTTGCACACTACACCACACACAAAACCACCACAACCACACCCCCACCCAGTTTTGACCCCACCCACACCACAGTTTTAGTACACCCACCACCAGTATGGGACACTACACACACCCCCAAAAAATTTATACCCACACCCCCCAAACCAGTATACCACATTTACACCACCCAAAAAAGTTTTTGCACACTACACCACCCCCAAAACCCCCTGTATAGCACATTTACCCCCAACCCCAACACCACAGTATAGCACATAACCACCCCACCCCCCAAACAAATTCACACTTACACCCACCACACCCGTATAGAAACATTTACACCACCCCACGTTTTGTCCCAAAACCCCCAACACCACCACAGTAAAAGGCACACTACTCCCCCACAGTATAGCCCCCACTACACCACACCACACCACAGTATGCACACTACCCACACCACAGTATGGGCACACTACACCACAAACACCCACGGGATAGCACATTTAAATAAAACAGTATAGCCACTACACCAAAACCAAAACCACAGTTTTGCACACTACCCCCCCACCACAGGTTTATAGCACACTACCCCCCCAATTAGCAAACTAACCACACCACCCCCCCAGTATAGCCATAAACCCCCCAACCACACCACTTATACCCCTACAAACACAAAAAGTATAGAAACCCCAACACCACACCCCCACCACAGTTTAGCACACTAACCACCCACCCCACAGTATAGCACTTACCCCAACACCACACCCCAAGGTATAGCACAACCCCCAAAAACCCACCACAGTATGCCTCACCCCAACCCCAAACACCCACCCCCAAGTTAGACACTACACCACACCCACGAAAGCCACCCCCCAAAAAACCACACCACCACCCAAGTTAGCACCCACCCCCCAAAACCACAGTATAGCACACTAAAACCCACCACCCCACAGAATTGCACCCAAACCACCCCCACAGTAAAAGCATTTTTCCCCACCCCCCAACCACACCACGGGTATAGCAAACTACACCAACCACGTTATAGCACACTACACACCCCCCAACCCAGTATAGCACCAAACCCACCACAGTATAGCAAAAATACACCAAAAACCACACCACGTATAGACAATCCCCCACCACAGTTTTTAGCACCACCCAAACCACCCCCACAGTTTAGCACATTTACAACACCACAGTTTTGCACACTACCCACACCCCCCAAGTAAAAGCACACTCCCAAACCACATTTTCAACCCACAGTATAGCCCCATTTACACCACACCACCCCCAAGTATAGCAAAACTCCCCAACACACCCAAAAACCCTCAGGTAAAAGCACCCCACCACCCCACCCCACGTTTTGAACACACTACACCACCCACACCAAAAGTATAGCAAAATAAAACCCCCACCCAACAGTATGCACACTACCCCCAACACCAAAAGTATAGCACACCACACCACACCACCCCACAGTTAGTACACCCCCCCACCCACAGTATGGGCCCCACAACCACCCCAAACCCAAAATACAAAAAAACCCCACCCCAAACAGTATAGCACCCCCACACCAAAAAGAATACCACCCCACACACACCACAGTTTCCCACACTACACCACACCCCCACCACAGTATAGAAAACCTACACCCCCCAACAGTATACCCCCACTACACCACACCAACCACAGTATAAAATTTTTTTAACCACTTTACCCCACACCAAAACCCCCAAAAAGTATAGACCCCACTTACCCCACACACCACGTATACACATTTACACCACACCAAAAACCCATATAGCACACCCCCCCCACCCAAACCAAGATACCCACACAACCCCACCACAGTATAGCCCTACACCACCCCACCCCCAGTTAGCACACTACCCCCCCACCCCAAGTTTGCACACAAACCCCAACACCCCCACATTTTAAGCACACCAACCACCCACGGGTATAGCCACTACACCACCCCCAAAACCCCGTTTTGCCCCATTACCCAAAACCACAGTTTACCCAAAACAAACACAAAAGTAAAAGACCCACACCACCCCCAAAACACCCCCGGGATAGTCCCCCACACCACACCACATTTATAGCCCCACCCCCCACAGTTTTTAGACACTACACCAAACCAAACCCAAACACATACCACCACACACACCCCCAGTATAGCACCCCCCACCACCCCCCAACCACAGTATGCCACTACACCACCCCCAAAAGTTGGGCACCACACCCCACCACCCCCAGTATAGCAACCAACACACAAAACCAACCGTATAGCACCTCACACCCACACACGTTAGAACACTACACCCCCCAAACCACCACAGTATAGCACCTACACCCACACCACAGTATAGCAAAACCAACACCACACCACAGTTTTGCACACACACCACACCACACCACAGTATACCACTAAAACCACCCCCACAACAAATACACCCACCCCACCCCACAGTATAGCACACTCCCACCAAAACCCCCAAGTATAGCACACCCCCACCCCACCCACAGTATGCACACTACGCCCACCACGGTTTTAGAAACATACACCACGTATAGACATACACCAAACCCCCAAAGTTTAGACCTACACCCCAAAAAACAACACCCAAGTATAGCACCTACACCCACCCAACAAAATTTATAGAACACAACACCACCCCCACAGTAAGCACATAAAACCCCCCACACCACAGTTTGCACATTTTAACCCACCACCCCCAGTAAGCACCCCAAAACCAACACCCCCCGTTTTGCCACACACACCCCAATTATAGCCTAAATCCCCCCCCCCACCACAGTTAGCAAAAAACCACCCACACCACACCACATTTACCCAAAACTACACCACACCACGTTTTGCCCCATTTCCACCACCCCCCAAGTATAGCAAAACCACCACACCCCAGTATAGCCCCACCCCCACCCACACCAAAAAACCCCACCCCCAAAAGGGTATAGCCCACTACACCACAAAACACCCAGTTTTTGAAAAAAAACACCACACCACATTTAAGCCCCATCCCCACCAAAAACCACCACCACAGTATAGCAACTACACCACACCAAAAAGTATAGCACCACACCCCCAAAACCACCAGTATGCACATACACCACACCACACCAAAGTTTTGAAACCCCCAACACCACACCACAGTAAGCCCCACTAAAACCACACCCCCCACATATAGCAACAAACACCACGTATGGGCTCCCCCCCACTACACCACACCACACCAAAGTTTGCACATTTACACCACCCAAAACCACAATTAGGCACCCTACCCACCCACATTCACCACCCCAAAGTATGCACACAAAACCACACCCCCCAAAGTATAGCACACCACACCCCCAACCACACCAAAGTATAGCACTTTTTCCCACACAAACACCCCCAGTATAGACACTACCCACCACCACTTACCCAACACTACAAACACACCACAGTATAGCACACTACACCCCCCGTATACACACACCCACCCAAGTTAGCACACCCCCACCACCCCCACACCACATAAAAGCACACCACCAAAACCCCCCAAGTATAGAACACCCCACCCACACCAAATGAGCACACTACAACCCCAAGTATACCCAACACTACCCCAAAAAAACCTCCCAAAGTTTAGAACATTTACCCCACACCACAGTATAGCACACTACCCCACCCCAACACCAAAAAAGTTTAGCACACAACACCACACCAAAAAGTATAGACACTACCCCACCACACACAGTATAGCACACTACCCACCCCAAAACCTGTTTTGAACACTACACCACCCCCACACCAAAATAAGCCACTAAACCACCCCCACAGTTTTAGCACCCCCCCTTAAAACCAAAACCACACCACCCCCAAAGTATAGCACACTAACCACACCCCCCCATATAGCACATACACCACCCCAAAAAGGTTTTTAACCCAAAACACCCCCCAAAACACAACCCCACATATTTCACACTAACACCCACCCCAAAAAGTTTTCCCAACAAACCCACACCAAAAAGTATAGCACACTACACCACCCCACAGTTTACCCACACTACAAAACACCAAAGTAAAAAGCCCCCTACAAACCACACCACACCCCCCCCAGTAAGCACCACTACCCCCCACACCCAGTATAGCTCATTAACCACCCACACCACAGTATGGGCCCCAATTACCCCAAAAACCCACCCCCACAAAAACCCAGTAAGCACATTCTACACCACACCCCCAGTTTTAGCACACTTACTCCTCACCAAAGTATAGCACACTACCCAAAAAAAACACCACATATAGACATACAAATCCACCCCCAAAGTATAGCCCCCTAACCACACAAAAAGTATAGCACACACACCCCCCACAGTATGGGCACACTCCCAACCAAAAACCACACCCACACCAAAGTATCCCACCCCTCCCACCACCCCCAAACCCACAGAAACCCAAAACCCCACCCACACAAAGTATAGCACATTTACACAACACCACACCCAAATAGACCCCTACCCCACACCACCCACGGGTATACCCCCAAACCCCACACCACCCCACATTTTTGGCACCCCTTTCACCACCCCAACCCCCAAAATTAGCCCCACTACACCACACCCGTTTAGAAACCAACTCACCCCCCACCCCCAAGTATAGCACAACACCACACCAAGTTAGCATCACCCCCCCACCCCCCACCCCAAAAGTTTAGCACACTACCCACACCACGTAAGCACACTACCCCCAAAAAAGTTTAGCACCCCCCCCAAAAAGTATAACCCCCACTCCCCCAAGTTTTGCACACTACACCACACCACAAACAGTAAGAAACACTACAAACCCCCCCCCCCCCACCCCCACCACAGTTTTAGCACACTACCCACACCACGTATACCCCCAACAAACCCCAAACCACCACACCACGTATAGCACACTTTCCCCCACCACCCCAAAACACCCCCAAAAATTAGCACACTACCCCCACAACACCACCCCCAAAACAGTTTGCACACCACAAAAAATTTTCCCACATTTATAGCACACTACCCCACCCCCCCACAGTTTAGAAACACTAACCACCACCCGGTATAGAAACATAACCAAAACCCCCAGTATGCACACAAAAACCCAACCACCCCACAGTTTTGAAAAACACCACACCACACCCATTTATATCCCACACACCACACCCCCCAAGTATAGAACCCCCCCCCAAACCCCCCCAAACCCCCAAAACAGTATGGGCAAAAACCACCCCACACCACAGTTTCCACACTCCCCCTCCACCACAGTTTTGGAACAACCCCAACCACACCCAGTTTTGCACCCCACACCCCCCACCACCCCGGGTATAGACACACCCCAAACCCCCAGTATAGCCCCAACACCCCCCCCCCCCCCCCCCCCCCCCCCCCCCCCCCCCCCCCCCCCCCCCCCCCACCCCCCCCCCCCCCCCCCCCCCCCCCCATTACACACCCACCCCAACAGTATAGCACATACACCCCACCCCCACTGTATAGCACACTACACCACCCCACACCCCGTATAGCACATTTTTCCCCCTTTTCACACCCCGAAATAGCACATAAAAACCACCCCAACAGTTTTGCCACTACCCCACCACCCCCGTTTTGCAAATTTCCCCAAACCCACAGTATAGAACACTACACCCCCCACACCACAGTATAGCACTTACACCCAACCCCACGTATAGCACACTACCCCACACCACACCACGTATAGCCCACTACGCCACCCCCCCACCACGTATAGAAACACTACGCCACCCCACAGTTTTAGCACACTAAAACCACGTTTTGCCACAAACACCCCCACCACACCACGTATAGCACATTTCACCACCCCCACACCACAGTTTAGCACATAAAACCACGTTTGACACTACCCCAAACCCCCACCCCAACAGTTTTCCCAAAACTACCCCACCCCACCACAGTATAGCACAATAACCACCAACCCCAAAGTATTAGCACACTACACCACACCACCCACGTATAGCACACCCCCCCACACCACCCCACAGTTTTGCCATTTACCCCACCCCACCACAGTATACCCACATACCCCAACACCACCCACAGTATAGCACAATTCCACACCACACAACGGTTAGCACACTACACACACCCAGTATAGCCCCATTACCCAACCACACCACAGGTTTACCCCACACTACACCACAACCACCCCCGGTTAAAAGCCCACAAACCACACCACCCCCACAGAATAGCACACCCACCACCCACAGTATAGCACACTCCCACCACCCCAACCCCACAGTATAGCACACCCACCACACCACAGTATAGCAACTAGGCCCCCACCACTTTTTGCCATACCCCAAACAGTATACCCAACTACACCACACCACCCCAAAAGTTTTAGCCCCTTACCCCACACAAAAACCACAGTTATAGCAAAATAAACCCCCCACCACCCAAAAGTTTTAGCACATTTACACACACCACCCAAAAGTATAGAACACTACCCACACCCAGTAGACCCAAAATACACCCACACCACCCCACGGAAAAGCCCCCCTTTTAAAACCCCCACGTAGAGCACATTTACCCCCAAACCACAGTATAGCACACTACACCACCACGTATAGCACCTACACCACCCCCACCCCAAAAACCCACTTTTGAAACACTACACCACACCACAGTTAGAAACACTACACCACCCCAACATTTTAAAAGCCCCAGACACCCCAACCCCCACAGTTTTGCACCTCCCCACCCCAACACCACCCCAAAGTTAGCAACTACACCCCCACAACACCAAATTTATGGGCACACTACACCAACCACCACTTTAGCAAAATACCCCACACCACACCACAGTTTTGCCCCAACACCACACCCGTTTTTCACCGCCCACCACACCCAGTTTTGCCCATCCCCTACCACACCAACAGTTTACAAAACGCCCCCCCCACCCCACACCACAGTTTAGCCACTACACCACACCCACCCCAACACTTTAAGCCCCACTACCATTTCACCCAGTATAGCACCTACACCAAAACCAAAAAAAGTTTAGCCACAAACCCACACCACACCCAGTTTTTGCAAACTACACCACACAACACCCACCAAAGTATAGCACACTACACCACACCACCCCACAGTTTAGCCCCACTAACCAAAACCACACCACCCAAGTAAAAGCCCCCCAAACCACCCACACCCCCAGTATAGCACACTACACCCACCACACCCATTTTTGACATACACCACCCCACATTTATAGCACATTTACACCCCCACACCAAGTTTTAGCACACTACAAAAACCCCAAAATTTTTTGCACATTTCCCAAAACACCACACCACACTATAGAAAACTACACCACCCCCCAGTAATTTAAACCACACACCCCAAAAGTGTGCACACTACCCACACCCATTTATGCAACTACACCACCCCCACCCACAGTTTTAGCACATTTCCCCACACCACAGTAAAAGCACACACCCCCCACCCACGCACCTACCCCACAAAAAATTTATAGCACACTACACCACAGTATAGCACACTAAAACCCACCACGTATAGCACACTACCCCCAACACCAAAAGTAAAAGCACACTAAACCACAGTATAGCACACTACACTACACCACAGAAATAGCACAAAAACCCACAGTATAGCACATTTCACCCCCCACAAAAAAAACATTTTAAGCACATTTCCCACACCACAGTATAGCACATAAAATTACACCACAGTAAAAGCAAAACTACACCACAGTATAGCCCCATTCCAACACACCACCCCCACAGTATAGCACACTACACCACACCACCCCCCCAAGTATGACACTACACCCCCCACCCACATATAGCACATTTACACCCCACCACATTTAAAAGCCCCATACACCACACCCAGTAGAGCCCAAAAACCCCCACACCACATTTATAGACATTTAAACACACCACCCATAGCAAAAATTTCACTACACCACACCACACCACACTTTGCACACTCCCACCAAACCAAAACCACCCACAGTTAACCCACACAAACCCCCACACCACCCACACCACAGTTTTAGCTCACTACACCACCCCCGGGTTTTAGCACACTACACCACACCACAGTATAGAAAAAAACTACACCCCCACCCCCCACAGTATAGCACACTACACCCCCAAAAAACCACCACGTTTTGCACACTACCCCACAAACACCACAGTTTTGTACCCCAAAACCACACCACACCACAGTTTAGCACAAAACACCCCCACCCGGTATAGCACCTACACCACCCCCCCACTTTTTGCCCCACTACACCACACCACAGTATAGCCCCCACTACACCACCCCAAACACTATAGCACACTCACCACACCACGTATAGCACCCCACCCACGTAAAAGACACTACACCCCCCCAACACCAAAGTAAAAGCACACTCACCACACCCCCCAAAATTTTATAGCACCTACCCAAAACCACACCACAGTATAGCACATTTCCCCACCCAGGTATACACTACCCAAACACCACAGTATGGGCACATTTTACCCACACCACAGTATGCACACTACACCACACCACAGTATAGCACATTTACCCCACCACCCCCACCCCCACTTACACACACTACACTCCCAATCTACCACTCACACTACACTAAACTACCCACTCTAAATACCCCACTCTACACTACCCCAAAACCACACCCCCACCACATTTTACACTACACACATACCCATCTACATTTACATACATTTCCCACTACACTACATTACACCACACTCCCACCACATCAAAATCATTTAAAACCAACCACTACACTACAGCACAGCACATCACGGGTGCAGACATTTCAGCATAAAAAGCAAAACAGTACATTAAAGCACAATAAAATACAGTTACCGCAGCACAGTCTTACATTAAGCATAAAAAGCAAATAAAACACGAAATTTACATACAGTAAAAAAACAGACATACGACAGTACACACTTTTATAGCATAAAAAAGCCAAAACCACATACAGAAAAAAAAAAGAAAAACCCAAAAAAAGTGCACTGCAGTCCCAGTACATACATTTAACCCAAAAAAGCACACACAAAAACCAAAACACACACACAAAACCACACCCCAACACACCACACACACCCCCACACACACACTACAGTAAAAAATACATTTAACTTGAGACAGTACAACTTTTAACAGCATAAAAAGCACACACCACACACACAAAAACACCACACACCAAAAAACACCCCAAAACAAAACACACACCATACAGTAAAAAAAACAACAACAGTACACTGAAAGCCAGTCCCATACATTCCCGCACAAAAAGCACCACACACACACACTACAGAAAAAAAAAACAACAACAGTACATTTGCGGGCACATTTACATACATTACAGCCCCAAAAGCACACAACACACACACCCCACACACACACACAAAACACACACACCACACATACAGAAAAAAACAAAAAACGTACCTGCAGCAAGTACATACATTACAGCACAAAAAGCACCCCACTCCCTTTAAAAAACAAAAAAAACAGTACACTGCAAAAAGTACAAAATTTACACACAAAAAGCACACCACACACCCACACACACACACACCCACCCCAAAACACACACACCCCCAAAACCCCATACAGAAAAAAATACAGTACTTTTGCAGCCAGAAAATACATTACAGCAAAAAAAACACAAAACACACACACACACTACAGAAAAAATTTTACAGTCCCACTGCAGCACATTTAACAGCCCTTTACAGCAAAAAAAGCACCAACACACCCACTCGGGTAAAAAATAAGTACACTGCAGCCCCAGTAATACATTCCCGGGCATGAAAAGCACACACCCACACACACCCCCAAAAACCACACAAAACCCCCACAAAAACACAACACACACCACACCCCGTACGAAAAAAATACAGTACTCGCAGGCCCCCCCCCCCCCCCCCCCCCCCAGTACATACATTACAGCATAATAGCAACACTACAGTAAAAAAATACGTACATGCAAAAACAGTTACATACATTAAAACCCACAAAAAGCACACCTAAAAGTGAAAAAATACAGAAAAACATTGCAAAAAGGGGGAAATAATACCTACGCATAAAAAAGCCCCACACACACACACAAAACCCCACAACAACCACACACACACACACCCCAACTACGTGAAAAATACGGGCACTGCACCCCGTACAAAAAATTCAGCTTTAAAAAGGGCACAAAACCCCCCCCAAAAACCCAACACAAAAGCTACATTTAAAAAAATACAGTACACGGCCCCAGCAAGTACAAAACATTACAGCATGAAAGCACACCACACACACCACACTAAAGAAAAAAATTCCCAGTACACTGCAGCACTTTCCCTACATTACAGATGAAAAGCACAGCCCCCACACCACCACACACACAAAACAAAACGTTTACAGTAAAAAATACGGGTTTCACTGCGCCCCCAAAAAATTACTTTCCCGAAAAAAAAGCACACATTTACAGTAAAAAATACGTACACTGCAGCACAGAACTTTAAATTACGAAAAAAAAGCCCCACACTACAGTTAAAAATACGGGTTCCCACTGCACCCACAGTACATACTTTTACGGCATGAAAGCACACACACACCACAAAACCCCACACTAAAAGTAAAAAATTTAGTTACATTCCCGCACATTTATAACTTTAAAAAGCATAATAAGCACCCCCACATTTCATTTAAAAAAAATACGGAAACTGCAGCAAAAGTACATACATTACAGCACAAAAAGCACACACGCTCCCAGAAAAAAAATTACAGTACCTGCGCACAGTCATTTTTTCCCAGCACAAAAAGCACACACCCCACACACACCACCACACACACACACACTACATTTAAAAAATACAGAAACCCCTGCAGCACGGGTCCATACATTACAGGAAAATAAAAAACACACACACACACACCACACACTTCAGTAAAAAATAAGTACACTGAAAGGCTCTTTACATACATTACAGAAAAAAAAAGCACACACACACCTAAGTAAAAACAAAAAAAAAACAGTACACTGCAGCACAGTACAACATTACAGCATAAAAGCCACAAACACACACACACATTTAAATTAAAAAATACAGTACACTGCGCACAGTACATACATTACAGCCCCCAAAAAGCACCACACAAACCCCACACACACCAATACAGAAAAAAAATACGTACAAAGCACAGTCCCTACTTTACAGCAAAAAAAGCACCCATACAGTAAAAAATACAGTACACTGCACCCACAGTCGACATTACAGATAAAAAGGACACACCCACCACCCCACTACAGTAAAAATACATTTTACACTGCAGCACGTACTAAAATTACAGCAAAAAAAACACACACATACTACATTTAAATATTAAAATCCCACTGAGCACTTTCTTTCATAACAGCTTTAATAAACACAACCCCACCCTACTGTTTTAAAAAAATACAGTACACTCCCGGCCACTTAAACCGAAAAATAAGCACACACACACACACACAACACCCACACACACACACACACACCACACACACACCCACCAACCCCCAAACACACCCCAATACAGTAAAAAAACAGAAACACTGCAGCACAGTAATATATTAAAAGCAAAAAAAAGCACACACACACACACATACAGAAAAAACAAAAAAAAACAGTACACTACAGCACAGTACAAAAATTTAAACAGCATAAAAAAGCACCCCACACCCCACATTTCATTAAAAAATTACAGTACACTGCAGCCCCGCCCCCAAAAATTTTACGGGCACCAAAAGCACCACATACAAAAAAAAAAAATTACAGTCCCACGCAGCACAGAAACATACATTACGGGAAAAAAAAAAAGCAAACCACACACTACTTTAAAAAAAAATACATTCACTGCAGCCAGTACATTCTTACAGCATAAAAAAAGCACACCCAAAACTTACACTAAAAGAAAAAAATACAGTACACTGCGAACAGTAATTCATTACAGCATAGAAAGCACACACACACACACCCACACACAAACACACACACACACACACCCCACCCACACACTACAGTAAAAAAAAAAACAACAACAAAAAAAAAACCATTTTACTGAGCACAGTACATACATTTACGCTAAAAAAGCACAACAACTACAGTCAAAAATACAGTACAAGGGCCCGCACTTTTTAAAACATTACGGGCAAAAAAAAGGGCACACACACTACGGCATGTACAGCCGCCAGATTTCCCGCCTTGGCTGGGAAAGGAAAAAAGCGGGGTTTTCCCGGGGAAAGAACCGGGGGATGCGGGGGGGTTTGTGGAGGAGGGTTTTGTGTGTGTGTGTATGTGTTGGGGGGCAGGGTGGACAAGATCATCAATAACTGCATTTGTTGCTCCCCTCACACAGCCAGCACCCGCGGGCCCCACCAGCAAACCCAAAGGGAAAGGGTCGTAAAGGGCTAGCTAGCCCAGGGCCCCCACCCTCACACTCCCCCAGCTGCAATATCAAAGGGGACCGTACCTGTTTTGCTGTAGGCTGTGTCTGCGGGTTAGTTCTTCCCTATTTTAAGTAGATTCTGACTGCAGGGGTCTGGGGGGCATTTTCACCCTTACCATGGGTTCTGCATCCCATTTGTCTGTAGGTTTTTTCTAGGTTTCCCCATGGATTCTGTTGCTTTAAATCTGTGGGTATTTCTCAGCTACCAGGGAAATTCTGACTGCATTATCTGGGGGTTTTTTCTGGGTACCAGGATTTGATGCATTTTGGGGAAATTTTCTCAGCTACCATGGATTCTGACTGCATTATCTGTGGGTATTTCTCAGCTACCATGGATTCTGACTGCATTATCTGTGGGTATTTCTCAGGTACCATGGATTCTGACTGCATTATCTGTGGGTATTTCTCAGATACCATGGATTCTGACTGCATTATCTGTAGGTATTTCTCAGCTACCATGGATTCTGACTGCATTATCTGTAGGTATTTCTCAGCTAAAATGGATTCTGACTGCATTATCTGTGGGTATTTCTCAGATACTATGGATTCTGAACAAGAACACTAGGCGTCCAGCCTTACCTTCTGCTGTTCGTCAGCCTCTTGTTTCTGCTGCACCAGCACCAGAAGATATTCATCACACTGCCTCTGGAACTCGATGACTTTGACCTTAGCGTCTTCCAGCTCCACGGACATCTTCTCCACCTTCTCTCTCGTGTCGTCAATCTTGCTCAGGCCGTTGCCCAGCTTCAGGGCCTCTCGGCTGAGGTCGCCCTTCTTCTCATAGTACAGCCTGGTCAGGATCACGCCATGCCACACTCGTGTCGGTCAGTGACGCCATGCCCTATAGGGCCTACTCTCCCCCTCCTACTTTCTTAATGCCGCTCGCTGTTGTGCTTGTGCAGTGTAAGAGTTGACGGGCGTCGCGCACCGCGTGTTTGTACGTGTGTGTGTTGTGTGTGCGTGTGTGCGGTTGTGTGAAGTTGTTGTGCGCGCGCTCGCGTTGTGTGTGGTGCATGTGTGTGTTTGTGCGTGCGTGCGCGCGTTGTGTGTGTGTGCGCTGCGCGCGTGTGCGCTATGTGTGCGGGTTGCGCGCGCTGTGTGTGTTTGTGTGTGCGGCGTTGTCTCCGCGGCGTTTGTGTGTGTCGCGTGCGTGTGCGTGCGTGCGTGCGTGCTTGTTGTGTGTGTGTGTGCGCGGCGTGATAGGTCTCCAGCATGTGTGTTTGACTGCGTGTGTCTGTAGCTCCTGTGGGTCTTTTCACCACCCCCCTCCACTTCTACCACCCTTTCCAGCCTCCCTCCACAGCTGCCACTCGCTCAGTTATGAGCGGGGGGGATTCCAGCGCTGTACACGTCACCAGTGCTCCCATGCCACCCATCCACCATCCATCCCCACCCACCCACCACCACCCACCATCCATCCACCCACCCACCCATCCATCCACCCACCCCACCCACCCACCCATCTATCCACCCCCCACCATCCATCCATCCACCCACCCACCCACCCACACCCATCCACCATCCATCCACCCATCCATCCATCCACCCATCCACCCAACCATTCACTTGTCATCTCTCCCAAACAGCAGCAGCCCTCCCTCCCCCGTCACCAGGGTCTAGATTCTCCACTCCTACCCTGGACCTTCCTTCTGTCTCAGGATTTTCATGGGGCTTTCTGGTAGAAAATCGACTCTTAATTAAGATGTATGCCTAAACCCCATCACTGTGTTGGCTTGTTTACACCTACAGAACATCACAATCACCACAACTACATTTTCAGAGTCTGAAAATTATCGCCGTGAAAAAAAGTAGTAAGCATTTCAATTTCAAGCTGATAGGGGGAAAGTCTACTCTGAAAGATAAAAATGTCATTTGTTTTCACTGATCTCAGCACGTCTTTAGAAACAATAAAATCTGACTTATAGCGAGAACCGTCCCCCCCCCCCCTCAACAAACGCCTTTGCTACAGCTAGCTAGCTACCTCGGGAATCCTCGTTAATTGGGTCATCATTGCCCCCCCCCCCCCCCCCTGCTGTATGTTCTGTGCTGCCGGCAGCTGTGCTGTGTAGGTGGGCAGGGGTGTGACATGCAGACTGACTTTTTGTAGCCAGACACCAGCTCCAGGTAGTTGGTGGGGGTGACGTAGTTGTAGCGCTTCAGTTCCTGCAGCATCCGTTTGGAATAGTCCGACACTGACTTCTGCATCACGCTGAAGATGTGGGCCAGGAGGGTTTGTGCTGCTCCTGCACACCACACACCGTCCCCACTTGTCAGCAGGACAGAGTCACTCGCTGTCTGCCTATCACTCTCCACTTCTTGTTTCCTGTCTTTTCAATGTGAAATGAACCAAGGTTCCGCGTGGAACGCGTATTTAGTGCACATAACAGAACTCACGGCAAGAGGCTTGTCCCTGGCAAAATGGAGTGAAAAAGCCACTCTCATAGGGAGACAAGTGTACATGTAGACAAAACAAATGAAAAGGGATGGCAGCGTTCATGTGGCGACACGCTCACC
>CM054155.1:827916-839364 GCA_028751875.1 Rapana venosa | reverse complement strand
CTGTGGGGGCATACCTGACAGACAGCGGTGTGAGCAGCAGAACCCTGGGCAGAGCTGAAGAGACCGGGTCTTCTTCTCCCGCACACACAGGTGTCCCAGACACAGTAATGTAATTGCACAGCACTTTAAGTCACGGCACATAAATATCTCTGCATGGAATTCGGGCTGCCCCCCCCCCCCCCCCCCCCGGGAGAATCGTTGCCACAAGAGCAGCGCCACCCATTCATTTTTCTTGTCCTATCTGCATGTGTATTAAATTTTCTTTCTCTATTAGAGTGGCTTTTTTCCACAGAAATTTGCCAGGGACAATTCTCTTGTTGCCGTGGGTTCATATACGTGCGTTAAATGCGTGCTGCACGCGGTACTCCGGTTTATCGTCTCATCCGAAAGACTAGCACCCAGACCACTACTCAGGGTCTAGCGGGATGATGGAAAGTTTGGGGCACAAACAGGGATCAAACCCGGCCTTCTCTTTCTAGACAGGCGTGTTGCTTCTAGACCACAGTCATGGGCAGCAGCAGCAGCAGCAGCAGCACAGCACAGCACTAGCCCTGACTGACCACGAAGAGCTGCACAGCAGGCATTCGGATGAGAGAAGAAGTGATAGCCTTGTCGAGGAAGTGCCTTGGCCCCTCAACCTGCTCCACTCTGACCAATGCTCTAACCACCAGGCTATTCCGCCCCCGATATCTGACCAATGCTCTAACCACCAGGCTATTCCGCCCCCGATATCCACGAGTGAAATCTGCCTGAGTTTCCAGAAGGACCTTGTTCACTGCTACCTTTTCCCCTTTGTAAGCATCTGTAGTTGCATTACTAGGAAGCTGGACTTTTTTTAAATCAGAATTTGGGTGAAAGAAAATTCTGTTGCGTGGGTTCTTTAACATGACATAAACATGCTGCACAGAAAGCTTGTGTAGGACGAACAAGCAACGTGTGCTCTGGGGTTAAAAAAGAACACGGGGGACAATGGAGCAGGTCTGACCAGGCCAGGGGCGGAGAAGCCGAGGGGTCACAAGGCGGAAGTGGCATGGTGGGGTGAGGGTGGCTGCACTGAGGGCGCGGCTTCCAGTCTCCAGCACGGCGTCGTTGGGAAGGGATTGCCCTGCAGCTAGCTGGCTGATGACTGTCAGATCACACGCTCAACCAAGCTCCCTAGTGCCGAGGTAGCACCTGAATATCCACGCATTAAACTTAACCTATCTGTTGTAGAGACAGGAGGCAGCAGCTGTAGCTGGTGATGTGGTCACGTGCGTCCACATCATCAGCACACGCCCTGTCAGCTGTACAGGGAGGGACTGGCCTTGCTAGTATCTCTATCTTCAACTGGCCAAAACGCTGCCTGAACACGGCACAGCAGTACCCCAGCCACTCCGCAAGAAGTTCAGGGAGGGAGAGTGTAGCCAAATCCCAGAATAACTGACTGACTGACTGACTGACTGACTGACTGAGTTAACTCTACAGTCACACAACGATGATCCATCCTCAGCAGCCGCACACATAACCACTCACATCTTCAAACTCGTCAGGCTTGTAGAGGTTGGGGACCTCTCCACTGCTGAGGATATTGTTGATGTCCTCCAGGAAGCCTTCCTCCACAACCTGGATGTCGTTGAACAGGAACACCGTTGGCCTGTTCTCTACACCACACTGGTAGTACAGTTTCTTCACGTCTGGGTACATACCATGCACACACATGACACACACACACACACACACCACACACACACACACAGACACACACACATGCACCACACACACACACAGACACAGACACACACACACACACACAGACACACACACACACACATGCACACACACACACACAGACACACACACACACACGCACACACACACACACACACACACACACACACAGACACACACTGCATGCATTAGTATTCCACAAACAAGGAATCAAAGGAGGAAAGAAAACAAAGGACAACAAAAAGGACATCCCGCGAACAAAGGACGCCCCCTCAGCAGGGCTGTAAAGTACAATGTCTTCCCCTTCTTCCACTGCACACGTTTGGGTTTTTAATGTCGCATTTCTCGAGCACAAACAAATAAGTAAGACTGTCTATGGTTTTCTTTTTGTAAACACTTAAAGTTGGGAAGAGATTAAGAAAAAGTACATTAACCTAATTTGATAAACCATTAACTCAAAAACGCTACTAAACCCGTTTGATAAAGTAGACCACAAAACAGCTCCATTTTTTTGAGCGATGCAGTCTGGAGGCTTTACCTTCTATACCTGTCTTCAGGCTTTACCTTCTATACCTGTCTCCATGCTTTACCTTCTATACCTGTCTTCAGGCTTTACCTTCTCTACTTGTCTCCATGCTTTACCTTCTATACCTGTCTCCAGGCTTTACTTTCTTTACCTGTCTTCAGGCTTTACCTTCTATACCTGTCTCCATGCTTTACCTTCTATATCTGTCTCCATGCTTTACCTTCTATACTTGTCTCCATGCTTTACCTTCTATACCTGTCTCCATGCTTTACCTTCTATATCTGTCTCCATGCTTTACCTTGTATACTTGTCTCCATGCTTTACCTTCTATACCTGTCTCCATGCTTTACCTTCTATACCTTCCATGCTTTACCTTCTATACCTGTCTCCATGCTTTACCTTCTATACCTGTCTCCATGCTTTACCTTCTATATCTGTCTCCATGCTTTACCTTCTATACCTGTCTCCATGCTTTACCTTGTATACTTGTCTCCATGCTTTACCTTCTATACTTGTCTCCATGCTTTACCTTCTATACTTGTCTCCAGGGTTTATTTTCTATACTTGTCTCCATGCTTTACCTGCTATACCTGTCTCCATGCTTTACCTGCTATACCTGTCTCCATGCTTTACCTTCTCTACCTGTCTCCATGCTTTACCTTCTATACCTGTCTCCATGCTTTACATTTTATACTTGTCTCCATGCTTTACCTTCTATACTTGTCTCCATGCTTTACCTTCTATACCTGTCTCCATGGTTTATTTTCTATACTTGTCTCCAGGCTTTACCTTCTTTACCTGTCTCCATGCTTTACCTTCTAGATGTGTCTCGTCACATTGTCAGGTACTGTGTCTCGGAAATATTGTCAGGTATTGTGTCTTGGTGACCTTGTCCTTGTCAGGCACTGTGTCTTGGACACATTGTCAGGCACTGTGTCTTGGACACATTGTCAGGCACTGTGTCTTGGACACATTGTCAGGTACTGTGTCTTGGACACATTGTCAGGCACTGTGTCTTGGACACATTGTCAGGCACTGTGTCTTGGACACATTGTCAGGTACTGTGTCTTAGACACATTGTCAGGTACTGTGTCTTAGACACATTGTCAGGTACTGTGTCTTAGACACATTGTCAGGTACTGTGTCTTGGACACATTGTCAGGCACTGTGTCTTGGACACATTGTCAGGTACTGTGTCTTAGACACATTGTCAGGTACTGTGTCTTGGACACATTGTCAGGTACTGTGTCTTGGACACATTGTCAGGTACTGTGTCTTGGACACCTTGTCAGGTACTGTGTCTTGGACACATTGTCAGGTACTGTGTCTTGGACACATTGTCAGGTACTGTTCTTTTCACTCTTTACAATGCCCCGCTGGCATATATAATAAACCGTCATCAAATCAACCATCATTTTTTACGCAGATGACTCTCAGATTCAAGCAGTGTTACTCCTGAAAATCTGCCTTCTCTCCTGACAAATATGACCTACTGCTTTGAAGATATTCAAAACTGGATGACACAGAACAAACTACAGCTAAATGCAGATAAAACCGAAACCATGCTCGTAGGGACCAAACACAAACTCTCTTCCATTACAACAGCTTCAATAGAATTCGGCAATGCATTAGTCCCTCTATCCATTGCTGTGAAGTATCTAGGGGTCATTATCGACAGCACACTCTCTATGCAAACATTCATTACCCAGACCTGCCAGTCGTGCTACTATCAAATACGGCGTATTAGTGAAATTCGAAAGTACCTGTCCACCAATGCAACAGCCAAACTTGTCACCTCTCTCATTCTTTCACGTCTGAACTATTGCAATTCTCTTTTGTCTGGTCTGCCAGCGTCATCTATCCATTCCCTTCAACGTATTCAAAACTCCACAGCTCGACTAGTTCTCAGAAAGAAAAAATCTGAGCACATTACCCTTCTGTTGCGATCTCTCCACTGGCTGCCTGTGCCATAGAGAGTAAATTATAAGATCAATACCCTCTGTTACAAATGTCTCCACAAAACTGTACCATCCTACCTCTGTGAATGTCTTAACCTGTACACTCCTTCACGTTCCCTCCGCTCTGCTGCAGATACCTTGTGCCTACGAATACCTAGATTCAACCAATTCACTGTTGGCCGCCGCTCTTTTTCTATTTCGGGTCCATCGACCTGGAATGAGCTCCCTCTCTCTCTTCACCAGAAACCTAGTTATGACACTTTTAAATCCAGCCTCAAGACATATTTTTTTCAAACCTAAGATTTCCCCCCTCCTGTTTCATATCAGAGCTATCCCACCTTCACTAACCCATGTCCATGAGGAACACGTGCAGGCATACGTCATCGACTGCAGCGTGCTTCCCCGACATCTGCCTCCCTCTTCACTTCTGACGTCACTACCACAACTGTCACCAGCAACAGCACTGCTTCAATTCTTGTCCTCCAGGTGTTTCATCCTTTGTCTGTGACTCTAACGGTTCTGTGCGTGATGTGTGTAATGATTTTCATGAGACTATAAATCCCCTGACTGACCCAGTTCTTGTACCATCTTCCATTCCTGACTCACCATCCAAACCCTTATCTACTCTTCCACTGCACACATCTCTACCATCACCCTCAGCCTCTTCCTCTGATAGTCATAGTCAATCACCACTGTCTTCTTCAACCTCTTTGGCTCCCTCAAACCTTCTCCACATGTATCTTCTCAACGCCCAATCTGTATGTCCTGATGGCAAACTTAATTTCTGACTTCATTTCTGAACACAACATAGATCTAACCTTTCTTACAAAAACATAGCTAAAACCACTGGGTCACGAACCAAAGATAAAACAACTGACGCCACCTGGCTACAAAACTCTTTCCCACGACTCTCCCGTGGAGGTGGCATTGCCATCATCTACAAGGACACTCTGCATCCAACTCTTTCTATCTGTCACTCCCTTCCGTTTTCACCCGAATCTTTCGAAGTCTGTGAACTCAACCTCACCTTACCTGGCCACTCTGTTACTTTCTGTTGCCTTTACCGCCCACCTCCCAACCGTAGAAACAATTTGAGGTCTTCAGTTTTCAACCAAGAGTTTCAATCACTCCTTGACCAGATCAGCCTCTCTCCCAAGAAACTTATCATTCTTGGTGACTTTAACTTCCACTTTAACAACCAGTCTTCTCCTGATGTTAAGGGTCTTTCTCTTTCTTTGTCTAACCACTCTCTTTCCCAGCTGGTAAACGAACCAACACACAGATCTGGTCACATTTTAGACTGGCTTATCACCAATGTTTCACAAGGTCTAGTCACAGCTCAGTCTGTATCTGTCACTGACGAACTGATCTCCAATCATTCTACCATTCTTTTCTCCCTAAACATTGCAAAACCTATCAGAAAGAAGAAGCGCTTACCCGTCGCAACCTCAAGGCCATAGATATTCAAACTTTTCTTTCCAAGCTGCTGAACGTCTATCACAAACGCCTGACCATACTGACCCTTCGTAACACTACAATACCGTCCTCAGCCAACTCCTTGATGAGCATGCATCTCCTACTGACCATCTCCTGCCTGATAGGCCCTGTGCACCATGGTACACCCATGACATCCTGGTCGCAAAACGCAAACGCCGACAACTAGAACGGCAATGGCGAAAAACAAAAACTGAAATAAACAAACAGCTTCTTCGTAAACAAATCAACAAAGTCAAAACCTTAATCCATTCAGCAAAAACAAAGTATTACTCTTCTCAAGTTCTTGATGCCACATCTATGAAATCTCTCTTAACCCTCACATCCACTCTTCTTGGATCTGCAAAGGCTAGCCCTCTGCCTTCTATCTACAACCACTCTGAACTTCCTTCTATATTTTCTGCATTCTTTTCTGACAAAATCCGCAACATTCGCTCCAGTTTGTATCAGACTCCTTTCCAGCCTGCAATTTCTGATCCTCAATTTTCTGGCACTCCTCTCCTGTTCTTTCATCCAGCAAGCGAGAAAGAAATCGAGACAATTCTGAAAGCAAAGACTATTAAATCATGCGATCTCGACCCCATACCTGCTTCTCTTTTTGCACACTGCCTGCCACAGCTTATACCCACTATCATGAAAAAAGTTAACTCATCTCTTGTTTCTGGAAATGTTCCTTCAGCTCTCAAAACTGCTTTAGTCACACCACTACTCAAAAAGCATGACCTTGACCCTAACATTCTGAAGAATTACAGACCTGTTTCCAACCTACCTTTTATCTCTAAAGTCCTTGTTCTGAAACAGCTCAACAACCGCCTTCTCTCCAACAATCTTCTTCCTGCGTTTCAATCTGCCTATCGCGCCAACCACAGCACTGAAACCACCCTAGTCCACGCCTTAAAGACGCTTCTACTTGCTTCTGACTCAGGGAAAATCTCCCTCCTCACTCTACTCGACTTATCTGCAGCCTTCGACACTATTGACCACTCTATTCTTCTCTACCGTCTTCAAGAAACGTTTGGTGTTTCTGGTACAGCCCTCACCTGGTTTAGCTCATACCTGACTGACCGATTCCAGACAGTCACAGTAAACAAGATTCAGTCAGTACCTGCCAGGCTGGAATGTGAAGTCCCTCAGGGATCTGTTCTTGGCCCTGTTCTTTTCACTCTTACACCGCTCCACTGTCACATATAATTAACATCATCAGATCAACCATCACTTTTATGCAGATGACTCTCAGATTCTAAGCAGTGACACTCCTGAAAATCTGCCTTCTCTCTTGACAAATATGGCCTACTGCTTTCAAGATATCCAAAACTGGATGATAGAGAACAAGTTACAACTAAACGCTGATAAAACTGAAGCCATGCTTGTAGGGACCAAACACAAACTCTCTTCCATTACAACAGCTTCAATAGAATTCGGCAATGCATCAGTCCCTCTATCCACTGCTGTGAAGTATCTAGGGGTCATTATCGACAGCACACTCTCTATGCAAAAATTCATCACCCAGACCTGCCAGTCGTGCTACTATCAAATACGGCGTATTAGTGCAATTCGAAAGTACCTGTCCACAATGCAACATCCAAACTCGTGGCATCTCTCATTCTTTCACGTCTAGACTATTGCAATTCTCTTTCTGGCTGGTCTGCCAGCATCATCTAACCTCTCCCTTCAACGTATTCAAAACTCTGCAGCTCGACTAGTCCTCAGAAAGAAAAAGTCTGAGCACATTACCCCTCTCTTGCGATCTCTCCACTGGCTGCCTGTGCCACAAAGAATAAACTATAAGATCTGTACCCTGTTACAAATGTCTCCACAAAACAGCACCCTCCTACCTCTGTGAATGTCTTCACCTGTACACTCCTTCTCGTTCCCTTCGCTCTGCTGCAGATTCCTTGTGCTTTCAAATACCTAGATTCAGCTAGTCCACCGTGGGCCGTCGCTCTTTCTCTGTTTCTGGTCCATCGATTTGGAATGGCCTCCCTATCTCTCTTCGCAGAAGGCCTTCTTGTGACACTTTTAAATCCGGCCTCAAGACATATTTGTTTCAAACCTAAGATTTTCCACTCCTGTTTCATTTCATAGCTCTCCCTGTTTTTCAACAGCCAAAAACTCCATCTCCCTGCCAAAATGTATAACCTTTGTGTGTGTGTGTGTGTGTGTGTGTGTGTGTGTGTGTGTGTGTGTGTGTGTGTGTGTGTGTGTGTGTGTGGTGTGTGTGTGCATTTGGACTTGTTAGAACTATTACTTGCTATTGGTTGTATGACTGTGTAAGAATGAGTTGAGTGCGAGCGCTTTGATTTGTCTGTGCGAGATACAGCGCTATATAAATTCCATTTATTATTATTATTATTATTATTATGTCTTATCACCCTGCTAAAGTATACGACCTGTGTGAGTGTGTTTGTGCTTTTGAAAAACATTTGACTATTGAAATTTTATTTCATAGATGTTCTCTGCAGCGCACCATGATTGTAAATATCTGTTTGTTTAAACTATTGATTATTTATCATTGATTGCATGACTGTGTAAGATTAGGTTGAATGCATGCGCTTTGATTTGTCTTTGCAAGATATAGCGCTATATAAGTTCCATTTATTATTATTATTATTATTATTACTGTATCTTGGACACATTGTCAGGTACTGTGTCTTGGACACTTTGACCCTGTCAGCGCCGACCGCTCTCTTGGCCACATGCTGCAGGGTGAAGAGTTGGAGGCCATCCCATGCCACCAGCTACAGGTGCATCATTTTGGAAACATGTCCGGGGCAGGCTTTGCGTGTGAGTTCAAGATGCTGTGTTTGCGTTTGTGTACAGGCAGGTAAAATGAATTCTGCAATCATAAACTCCAGGAGGAAAAACCCACCGAGACCGACACCTCAGCAGCGCCTGAAATCCATGCCCCTAGTTGCTCTTAGACCCGGAGTTGTAGGCCCTAACCATGAGGCTCTCCCGCCCCTCGCCGCACCGTGCCACACTGCAAGGTAACAGTCATGGAGGTCCACTGACTAATCATTGCTGACACATCTAGTCGTCCACAGGGCAGTCCAGACCAAACACATCCCACATCAACAGGAAGTCAGAAAGAACTAGGTGGCCAATTCCATAACGTTGTCAATAACCCTTATTTTCGGCAAAGTAGTAAAAGGTTTCTACAAATATTTTACAAACGGCCCTATGTCATAATGCTTCATACACTGTTTAGTACCAGTTCAAAAATATAATCTAAAACCCGATTAAGTTTTTACAAATTATATTAAGTTGCAGTAAGTGTCAAAAGTGGGTTTTGTTGGTCAAAACAGTGTTTACGTTGTATTGTATACCGATATATTATCTCTTTCCTTAGTGTCATCGGGTGAGGTGTGTGTGTGTGTGTGTGTGTGTGTGTGTGTGTGTGTGTGTGTGTGTGTGTGTGTGTGTGTAAGTGTGTGTTGTGTGTGTGTGTGTGTGTGTGTGTGTGTGTGTGTGTGTGTGTGTGTGTGTGTGTGTGTGTGTGTGTGTAAGTGTGTGTTGTGTGTGTGTGTGTGCACGCGTGCACGCACGCACGTGTTGCTGTTGTGGTTTCCCTTTTGTAGGATGTCTTTCTGGTTATTTGCAATGAGTAATAATTGTCACCTTCATTGCCCATGATGGTTTCGATGGGTGCTTGGTTTACCATCTGCCCAAACAGGGCTTTGAGGAATAAAGGATGTGACTTTGATTGTGCCTACCATCTCTGAACTCGGCTTTCTTGTAGTGTTTGGTGACCTCGATCTGGAAACTCTTGTATTCACAGATGTGGGACGCCAGACGACTCAAACTCTGCCGGCCGCTGCCTCCAATCCCCACCAGCAGCATGTTGCCGCGCGGCTGACGGATCACACGCACTATCTTGGCCACTGGAGCAGAATAATAACACAGTGTGTTTAATGCACACAGACAATTTGAGCGCTCTCACATTGATATAACACACCGTGTCAGAGACAACCAATAACACACATGTGATATAACACACTGTGTCAGAGACAACACACATCTGATATAACACACTGTGTCAGAGACAACACACATCTGATATAACACACGGTATCAGAGACAACACACATCTGATATAACACACGGTATCAGAGACAACACACATCTGATATAACACACTGTGTCAGAGACAACACACATCTGATATAACACACTGTGTCAGAGACAACAAACATCTGATATAACACACTGTGTTAGAGACAACAAAAACCACACATCTGATATAACATACTGTGTCAGAGACAACAAACATCTGATATAACACACTGTGTCAGAGACAACAAACATCTGATATAACACACTGTGTCAGAGACAACAAACATCTGATATAACACACTGTGTCAGAGACAACAAACACCACACATCTGATATAACACACTGTGTCAGAGACAACAAACATCTGATATAACACACTGTGTCAGAGACAACAAACATCTGATATAACACACTGTGTCAGAGACAACACACATCTGATATAACACACTGTGTCAGAGACAACAAACATCTGATATAACACACTGTGTCAGAGACAACAAACAACACACATCTGATATAACACACTGTGTCAGAGACAACACACATCTGATATAACACACTGTGTCAGAGACAACAAACAACACACATCTGATATAACACACTGTGTCAGAGACAACAAACATCTGATATAACACACTGTGTCAGAGACAACAAACAACACACATCTGATATAACACACGGTATCAGAGACAACAAACAACACACATTTGATATAACAAACGGTATCAGAGACAACAAACAACATACATCTGATATAACACACTGTATCAGCGACAACAAACAACACACATTTGACATAACAAACGGTATCAGAGACAACAAACAACACACATCTGATATAACACACGGTGTCAGAGACAACAAACAACATACATCTGATATAACACACTGTGTCAGAGACAACAAACAACACACATCTGATATAACACACTGTGTCAGAAATAAACAACAACACACTCACACTGATATAATACACTGTGTCAGAGACAACCAACAACACACTCACACTGATATAATACAATGTGCCAGAGACAACCAACAACACACTCACACTGATATAATACAATGTGTCAGAAACAACCAACAACACACTCACACTGATATAATACACTGTGTCAGAGACAACCAACAACACTCACACTGATATAATACACTGTGTCAGAAACAACCAGAAACACTCACACTGATATAACACACTGTGTCAGAGACAAAGAACAACACACACTGATATAGTACACTGTGTCAGAATCAACCAACAACACTCACACTGATATAATGCACTGTGTCAGAGACAACCAACAACACACTCACACTGATATAATACACTGTGTCAGAGACAACCAACAACACACTCACACTGATATAATACACTGTGTCAGAGACAACAACAACACTCACACTGATATAATACACTGTGTCAGAGACAACCAACACCACTCACACTGATATAATACACTGTGTCAGAGACAACCAAAACACTCACACTGATATAACACACTGTGTCAGAGACAAAGAACAACACACTCACACTGATATAATACACTGTGTCAGAGACAACCAACAACACACTCACACTGATATAATACACTGTGTCAGAGACAACAAACAACACACTCACACTGATATAATACACTGTGTCAGAAACAACCAACAACACACTCACACTGATATAATACACTGTGTCAGAGACAACAAACACTCACACTGATA